>APFE030917253.1:178233-193562 GCA_000404065.3 Pinus taeda | reverse complement strand
ATAATAGAGTTCATAGGATGGAGAAGATGATGGAGCTCATCATGTGTCTTAGGGTTTTGGTTGCACGTGAAGGTCATGGATTTTTGTCAATCCAACAGATGGAGAAGACAAAGAAAGCAATCAACTAATGCAATGGAATATAAAAGTCGAGCTCAATTTTTTTCTATGGAAAAGGGGTTTTGGTTGCACCTGAAGGTCATGCATTTTTGTCAAGCCAACAAATCTAGAAGACAATGAAAGCAATCTAATGCAATGGAATAGAGAAGTCGAGCTCATTTTTTTTTATGGAAAAGGATAGGGGAATAATGTGGTATCCTATGGAGCTCTCAGCCCTTGCTCCATTGTTCCCCATTTGAATATTTTGTGTTAGTATGTCCTATAGGTAGGGGCAGAGGAGTAGATCACACATAGATGTTTAGGCCATCTCCATTTTTCTTAGACAAAATGGAGCAAAGAATTTTTATGTGGGGTAGGGGACAACTATACAATGTTGTTGGTTGGTCATGTAGTCCTTTTGTTCTACTAAATAAGTGTGCTATAAGCCCTTATCACTGTAATTACCCTGACAAAAATGTTGGTTGTGGGAGAGGAGGTACCCAACCTCATGTGTGAATCTCGTAGACCTACGTGAGAGGGAAAAAGGGGAGACCTTGAACAAACATCATTCCAAATATTTACCAAAGACCTACATGGGAAATCCACCCTCTTTTAAACCATTGATTTAAAGTCCATACAAAAACTAAAGAAACATATAGAGAAGAGGTTGACTATACCTACAAATGTTAGATTCTAAATCTAATGCTTTACATCAATGTGTTTTTTCTTCGAGGACGCCCAACTATGATATATATTTATGCTATAATTGTTCGTTTACTATCTAATTTTATAATCAAGATGATTTGGAAAAAGCATTACATGAGGGGACCTAGTTTTGGGGAAGAGATGGGCTTTTGATCACGCCTTGATTTCCATATTTTGATGCCAAAAAGAATAGTGGTATTAAAAATTATGGTATGGGTGAGGCTACAAAATGTCCCCGTCCCTTTTTGGCATCATAAGGCTCAAGAGGAAATTGGAAATACTCTTGGACAATTCAGATACATGGACCATGAAAGAACAAAGAAAGCTTTATTTACGTTCGCAAGAATTTGTGTTGAAATAGACCTCAACAAAGTTTTACCTAAGCAAGTTAAAATAAAACACAAAACCATTCAATGGGACAAGAATTAGGTTAATAAACACAACATTCTGATGGCATATATGTCGTCACATAAGCCACGTGTAAAACACATACCCATAGGAAAAAAATTCCCAAAAGAAGAAAAAAGGTTAGGCCCACAAACCAAAAGGATGATAACCCTTAGATCTTTACTTTTCAAAAGACAAAGAAGAAAAAACCATGGATAGCCATCCAATATGGGTTGAAGTCCAATATGAAAATGTGTCTCTCATGGAATGACATTGGAGCACAAGAGGCCTAGGAAAGAGAATCATAGAAAAATGTGGCAGATTCAAAATATTGGATGAGGGCTAGAAAAAGAGCACATGTTTATGAGAGTTCAAAATGAGGCAAAGAATCCCCACCAAAGGCATTACGAAATATAAACTGCACCATGCCATTTAGATAGGAGAAAATGGTTCAGCCATGGAGGGTCGCGTGGAACTTTGTGTAGTGGAACCATGTCAAGATGGTACATTCTTTGACTGAGATTCTTAGGGTATATTCTAGGGAAAATTGTGCAACCATATTCTTGAAATGTTTTAACTCTTGTGTCATCTTGAAGATTCCATAAGGGGCCAAAAGGTGAAAGTTATAGGAACTGGTCAAATTTATACTCATTTTTCATTAAATTTCACAAGGAATCCACGATTGCAGTCATAATTGGGATCTAAGAAATATCATTTCAACTCACTCTAATAATTCAAGCATTTCCATGTATTTTTTCCATGTATTTTCCATTATTTTGTTGATATAATATAAAGGCCTCTTAACTTTGAAGTTGGGTGTAGAGAGATTTTGGAAGTTGGGTGTAGAGAGATTGCTCACACATTACGAGTGAGATTCGTTAACAAATCATGGTGCATTGACTATATTTTCTTAATTCTCTATTTCTTCTTCATGGTTGTTGCATGTATGGTATTTTCATGCTTTTTAAGTAATTCTATTTGACATCACCACATGAACAATCCCATATAATGTTGGTATTAGAGTAGTCTTTGATAATGTGAATTGTGACTGTGGATGTTTACAAGGGCCAAACTCAAACAACGTTAACTAAAACTCAAGTATTTTAACCTCAATCTTGGGCATGAAACTTGAAGAATTAAAATGGAGGATAATGACACACATATATAGAAGGAGCAGGATTTCGCTGTTCTTTCCTACCAAATGGAAGATTTGGTGGAAAAGTTGTTTATAGAATATGAAAGGAGAATGGAGAAAGAGGGCAAGAATGAAGGGGGTTCTAGTAGATGATAATGCATGAGTACACTCAAGTGGTGGAGAAAAAACTCTCGTTTCTCCATCTCCAAGTTCAATTTCTTGATCTTCCCCTCATTCTCCTCATTCAAATAGTCATGAAAGAAATGATTATAAAAAGTCATTTTTTAAATGAGATGTGAGATTTGATTTTGTCATGTTTAATGGGGAAGCTAATCCAAAGAAAATAAATAACTGGATTAGGAAAATTGAAGTGTATTTCTATATACAACAAATCACAGAGGATGAAGCAAAGATCGAGTTGGCATCTATTTGACTATGACACATAACTCTTATATGGTGGGAGAGAAAACTTTAGAAAGGCAGTCAACATAATGTTAAACTCCTTTCTTCATGATCTCATTTTACTTCTACATTAAGAGGGAAACTTTACCCATCATGTTACAAGAAAAAAAACCATAATTGAATGGAAAAACTCAAGACATGGTAATTAAGAAGAATGTTGAAATTTCTAGAGAAAATTTTTGGAAAACAAATATTGGCATTGAATATTCCTTTATACTCACTAGAAACTTTGATGAAATACATTGGTGATTTACACAATAATATTCATCATTCATTTGTTCTGTTTGATCCCACTAATCTCGATGAAGCGAGTGTGAATGAAATTCATCTTGAAAATAGGGGAAACCATGGATAAGAATATCATGCAAAGAAGCCTTCGTATAAGCCTCATAACAACATGTTGAAGGGAAACATAAAGGGAAAGAAGAAAGTGAAAACAAAGAAAGAAGAAGGGAAACCCTCTTGCACAATTCCAAGAAAAAGGGGCATGATGGGCAACATTGTTGAAAGCTCCATCCAAAATTTAAGGCTAAGAAGCTTGGTGGAAAATGGAAGTAGAAGGAGGTTGCTACAACACAACAAGGCCTAGGTTTTGATTCTAGTCGTGGCCCACATAACAAAACTGTTGGAGTACAAGGTAAAGGTTCATTGATGCTCATTCAAGTTATAAAGGTAAAACTCATGAAAATGAAACAAAAATAAGTGAATTGTTTCATATAAGAGTTGTACCTAAGCAAACAAAAATACGTACATGGTTTGATCCAACTTTTCATCTTAGATCACTCACAATCAATTGTTATGAAGTTGGATTTGGAAATGAGATCTCATGCAAAATCAATCCCCTTGGTTGGGTTTGCAATAATGTAAAACTCAATGTCACCAAACAATGTAGGGTTAGGTTTGTTATTCCCTCAATCTTGATAGACTAGGTTGATTTCAATGTTGTCCCATTTGAAATTTCTCACAGAGTCTTGGGAGGCACATACATATATGAGAGAGGAAGGATTTTTTTTCATGCATGAGAATAAGTACAATCTTAAAAAAGATGTGGCGGAACGTTTTAACAACCCATGGTTTGTTTTCCAAGTAAATAAAATAAGACTAAGGTTATGGGACAAGTATTACAAGCTAAATGGTGGGAAAACATTATAGTGGGAATCACTTGTAGTTTTTTAATGCCTATGGAAATTGGAAAAGTTATTTGCAAAGAAAATGAGGCAATATTTGGCATTTTGTTATAAAAATAAAGGAAAATAGGAGAAAAGGGAGCTGAAGAGACATAAATTTAAATATAAGAGAAACTAGAGAAAAAATGAAGTAAAAAGAAGAAAAAGGAGACTTTAATAATAAAAAGGCATCAAAGGAATAATTCACAATTTTTGCACAATTTTTGGCTAGCATTTGTCAATTCTGTTTTGGCTCTCTCATTTCATTCTCTCACTCTCTCATACTTTTTCACACTTAGAGAATCTTGGAGCATGATTGGAGCACTCTAGAATTAACTTGGATTAGAGAAGTAAAGTAAAGGAAAGCAAGAAAGTGTAAGGGAAAAGTTAGATCAATAATTACAACTGGATTGATTTTCATGTAATAGGTTGCATGTGTGATTTTCTTGCTTGTTTTGGAAGCATGGTATATGCATTCGGTTCCTTGGTTATGTGTTTTCAATATCATGGATATTTTCCTAGATTGGCAGTGGCTACATCCTTTCCTTAACATTTCCTTGATAGTGATGGTGTAGTGAGTTTCCTAATTATTTTTCTAATTGGTTCTCAGGTTCCCTATGGTTGTGGGTTGGGAAAAACACTTAAGAGCCCTAGAGAAACTTGGGATGAGTTACTAGCTCCTAAATTTTGTAGGTTGGGAAAAATGATTGGGAGCATTGTGGGTTGAGTTAGTAGTCCTTAGAGATCCAATTTGGAACAAATGCTTTAGAGTCCTAATTAATTGTGGGTTGAGTTCATAGTTCATGGAGCCTTGAAAAACATGGGTAGAGACTAACTTAGCTAACGTTAGTGATTTTTGGATCGCAGGTGATATCACTATGGCAAATGGTTAAGGTTGTTTGGCCTATGGAAGCGTTCGTTGGGCTTTTTTATTTTGGTTTAACCCTTTATGATCCCACATTCATGCCTAAAATATGTCACATGGGTGACTATCTAAAGGAGAGATTTGGTTCATCCCAATCTATGGTCGAGTGGTATGTGGAAGTCCCTCACTTGGTTGCAATTTCCATATGTTAATATGAGATACTTTTTTATTGTGATCTATTATCATTTGTAGTAATTACACTACTATTTTATGGTATATCTTCCATGATTTTCATTCTATATATATGTCAGTTATATTATGTATTATATTTATGGTTCTTGACATGTTTTGATAAGTTATTGAATGGTTGATGAATGCATGGTTTAAAGTGTTGTTGCAACTAGTTAAAAATGTATTGGAGCCTTCTTGGTGATTCTAAGATGAAATTCAAAATTTTATGATCAAATATACATTCATGACCTGTAGCTTTCATGTTTACCATATGCTAGATGAAATGTGTATCATGGATTCTGCATGCCTAGGTAAAGTTCCTCCTTGGGTTTTGATTGGTTGGCCTTGTCATCATATTGTTTACGTTTCTAGGAAGTTACAACGAATTCCAGGAAGTGGTCTAGAGGCTAGTCTAGAAAAGTGGCTCAAATATTAGAACCACTAGTACAAAATTGGATTTTTTTGGTAATATCCACATGGAAGTTGGCCTATCCATGGAGTTGGAACCTCATAACTGCACTTATGTTGTGTTGCACATGTATTTGGAGAGTTTCCGTTGTGAAAATAACTGCATATCAATCTCCTAAGTGATCTGTAGTCCTTGAGGGATGTCTTTGGTTGTCAGCATGCCAATGCCGCTTCCATAACTGTAACTTGGAGGTTGGGTCATATCATAGTGATACTTGTCTGATGTTTACTCCAGAGAGCTTGTAAGGGTAAATGTGAGAGGTGATTGTTACAAGGTGGTATGAGAGTGGGTTTCATTCTCTTTGGGTGATATTTAATACCAAAGGGTGGTAATAGAGTGAGGTTGTAGCATTGGACCTCAGGGTAGATGTGATTGATATGCATGCTTCTTAGTTGTCAACATGTTTTCTATATATGAATTTTGATGGTCATTGTTATAGTCTTGTGTCATAATGATCATGTTGAGATGTTGGTGTCATTATGTATATATATTGTGAAAACATGGATTGATTATGTTGACAAGATAGCCTCCCTTGAACTTCACAGATGTATGATTTTGATTATGTCTATATTTGGTTTATATAACATGATATGTTTGGAGGAGATAGAAGATCAAAGATGAGGAGTAGAATGGTGGATTACAGTTCATGTGAATCTCCTTATATATTACTTGAGTAGCAAGGATATCAATATTCTCCTGATATAGAATATACATCAAGAATTTTTAAGGTAGATATCATAAGTTGCAAGGAATGAAATAACAAGTTTATTGAGTCATAGGAAAGACTTGCCAAAGCTCAACAAAATAAATTAGAGGTTAATGGAGTGATCCTTAAGAGTCTTTTGGATTTGTAGAAATAAGGAAAATTGAAGACAAATCATGGATAGGAGTAAAGGACTATTGGAGCATATGGTAGTAGGTCTTGATTAAGATACAACTTAGTCATGGATGACACAGTTAGAGGTGGCACATCTTTGGATATACCTCATAGGCATACTAGTGCTAGTAGATTCTTTCTAGTTCCATTTAAGAGAGATACCATTGTCAATAACACCAACATCCTTATAGGAGGAGAGAGAAAATTTATTTTCGAGAATATTTCAAGAAAAAAAATCTTCTAACATTTGATGGGGATGTGAATAAACCAATAGATGCAAAAGCATGGATACTTAGGATGAATAAGTTCTTTGGATTGCATGATTATTTAGATAATAGGAAAGCTAAGATAGTGGCCTTTAGTCTCAAGGGAAGAGAAAATATATGGTGGGACAATATGAAACATGTTAGAGGCATCAAGATAGAAGAGTTGAGTTGGAATGAGTTTAAAATACCCTTGAAGAAGATGTACTTGTCTGAGAGATTCTACCATGGAAAGGGAAAGAAATTATATTAGTTGAAGATGGGTTCCATAAAAAATGAAGATTACATGACTAGGTTTCTAGAGCTATTGAAGTATGTGTCATATCTCCGGGATGAGATGAAAAAGGTCCAAGGGTTCATTAGTGGATTTCCTTTAGAATTGATAGATCAGTTTGAGAATGATGAGCCTTAGTCATTGGAGGAAGTTATTGGGAATCTGAAGCATTTTTATGACCATTTTGAGTGCAAGTATGAGCCTAAGTGGGATTGGAAAGGTGATTGAAAGAATAAAGGGAAGTGGGCTAAGAAGCAAACAATACCTGACAATGCAGGTGATAAGAAGAATGTGGCACCTTATAAGAATTTCGATGCAGTTGAAAGACGACATAGGTTTCGACCGAGGAAGCAAGAAGAGCGTGGGAAAGAAGCACGATGGAAAACTAAGGTATCAGATTGTCTCAGAGGCTTCCCTCCATGGAAGGATGCAAAGGAGTGAGCTCCACTCCCTCCTACAAGAACACTATGGCTAGTAGGGGAACAAAACCAATGGATAATGATGAAAAGCCCTCAGAAGGAAGGGAAAGAAACAATGAAGAAGAAAAGGCGGGAACTAAGCTAAGGAAGAAACGTAATGATGCAAAGGAAAATGAGGAAGATGACAAGGAGCAAGGAACAGAAGACAAAGCACACATGGGACCATGCAAACCCAAAGTGGTAGTAATGCCTAGGGTCATTTTAAATGATCTAGCGCTACAAGTGCACAGGGATCACATGCAAAGATATGCAATCATTTGTAAATTCATGGGTTTATGGCCCATTGAAAAGGCCCTACAAACATGGATTAAATACCACTGGAAACCAAAAGGCAACATTGGCCTACATATTGGGTTTAAGAGTTTTTTGACTGTTGTATTTTCAAATATTTAAGATAGGGACAGAGTGTTTGAAGGAGGGCCGTACTTTTATGTTGCAGCAGGCCTCTATATGCAACCTTGGATTATGAATTTTGTTCCGGAATGTAAAAGTTTTACAACAGTCCCGGTTTGGGTAAGACTCTATTCCCTAGTTCTTGATTACTGGCAAATGGAATCTCTATCCACAATAGGAAATAAGTTAGGACGTTTTACCAAAGTTTCTGAGGCCACTAGAAGGGGGAAGTGTACTTCCTTTGCTAGAATATGTGTTGAGATGGATCTCTATGGAGCTCTACTGGATGAGGTTATTTTGGAAGTTTTTGATGAAGATTGGATACAAACAATAGATTATGAACATATTCCATTCATATTTCACAAATGTCACGAGCATGGACACCTGGTCAGAGACTGCCCTCTCAGTAAAACACAGAACAAAAACAAAATTGACATAATGAAGGATTCAGAAAGCTTCTTCAAGGTGGAACATAAAGGAAAAGGAGGCAAAAGAGGACCAAAATACACATAAATCTGTAGGGAAACAAGTTAGCCAGAACATGTTTCAAGTCCTCAAAGTAGACGAAGGTTCAATAGAAGTAGATAAAGGAAAGGAAGGAAGTCTAGTGGAAGAGGAGAAATGAGAAGATAGTGAAAAAATACAAGAAAATAACAAAAAAAAAGAATTTATGATGAGTGCTGCTAAATAGGAGATTGACCAAGAAATGACCCAAAGTGAGATGGAAATGGAGGACCATGAACTCCAGGAAATTTTTGAGGAAGAGAACCTAGATTTGGAAGGTTTCTTGAATGAAGGAACCAAAGAAGGGTTAGACTCATTACCTATAGATGAGTTTAACAGAGTTCAGTAGTTGTTTTTATGGAGAAACCAAACTAAAGGAGTGGACAGATAAATATACAAAGATAGGTAGGGCAACGAAGGAGTGAAAATGATGAAAAACACAGTAGGACTAGCACCCAGAAACCCATGAAAGAAAAGGGACAGAAAAAAGTAGAGCGAGTTGTTAATGGAATGTGGAAGGCTAATGATAGATTTAGGTAAGATGAAAGAGCTATCCAGTTACACTTTTACTAATCTTTAATAATGAAGTTCACTTCTTGGAATATCAGGGGTCTAGGTAGTAAAAGAAATTAAAATTTACTAAGTAATAGAATGAAACAAGGAGCTCCTGATGTGATTTTCATCTAGGAAACTAAGTGTCTATCTAGAAGATAAGAGATATCCATAGTAAATGGCTCAATAGATTTGAGTTTCTAGAAGTCAAAGTAGAGAATACAATAGGTGGTATTCTCAGTCTTTGGAACCCGCAACATGTAGGAGACAAGGAAACCTACCTGGTAATGAATGTGTATGGCCCTCAAAGAATGGACGAAAAAATCAGGCTTCTAAAATCTTTGGAGAATCTTAGAGACAGACATGGAGGAATGCCCTAGATCTTGGGGGGTGATTTCAACATGATCAGATCATTTATGGAAAAAAAAGGGGGAACTAGAGTTCTAGTCAAATACTCTTTGGCTTTTCAAACCTTTGTTGATAAGTTGAAGCTGGTGCACATTGCAACGAGTAATGGAATCTTTAATTGGAACAATAAAAGAGGAGGAGAGTCTCAGGTGGCCTCAAAATTAGACAGATTCATAATCTTAGAGGATCTTATGCTGAATGACAAGGAAATGATATCAATAGTGCTCCCCTTTGGCGGCTGAGATTACTGGCTGATACAACTCGAGGTTCAAGGAATTGGCACTCCGAGGAATAGACCTTTTTGATTTGAGAACATATGGCTTTCTCACCTAGATTAAATCAGCAACATAGCCAAATGGTGGTTAGAGGATTTAAACATTTAGGTTACTAGAATGTTCCTTCTTTAGAAAAGACTAAAACACATCAAGCTTTGGCTTAAAGACTGGAACAAGAATGAATTTGGCAATATCTTTGAAGAGAAAAAAACTATTGAAGGTAAAATGTAGGAACTCAACCAAGCCATTATCACGGAGGACCATGATAAAGTCAGAAGTGATCAAGCCACCAAATATCATCAAAACTAGGAGAATTAATGCAAATAAGAGGAAATATTTTGGAGACAAAAATCTAAAGTTCAGTGGCTAAAAGAAGGTGAATGTAACACTATATTTTTTCACAAATCCACCATGGAAAACAAAGTTCATAACAAAAATTCTTTGATCAAGGAAGAAAGAGGGGATCTTCTCAATTCTCATGAAGAAATTGAAGTAGTTCTAGTTTAGCACTTTTGAAACATAGCACAGGAAACTGTTTTGATAGAGAACACTACATATGGGAGTTCACTAAGCATATACCTAGGATGGTATCCAGAGAGGATAATATCAACCTTTACAGGCCAATGACTGAAGAGGAGGTTACTGGGGTATTCAAAGAAATGTAGAATGGTAAGGCACTAGGCCCAGATAGTTTCAATGTTGACTTCTTCAAAGCCTACTGGAATATTGTCAAACATGACATTCTGCATGTAGTGGAAGATTCCAGAATGAAGAAAACCATTTTGAAGGCTTTGAATACCTCGTTTTTAGCCCTCATCCCTAAATAGGAGATGGATCAAACATCTGATAGGTTGAGACCTATAGCTTTGTGCAATGTGGTTTACAAGATAATCTGAAAAGTTGTAGCAAACATGCTCAAACCTCTCATTCGTTCACTAGTTTCGGGGGAACAATCTAGATATGTGGAAGGAAGAAAAATTCTTAATAACATCATTCAAGCATATGAAGTGGTGCAATCTATCAAAAGGAAAAGAAAGGCTGGAATGACCATGCAATTGGACATAGTCAAAGATTATGATAAGCTGAATTGGATATATATTAGGAAAGTTCTTATTGCTATTTGGTTTGACAATAATTGGGTAAGATGGATCCTGCCATTGGGACTTCTTCTAGCATTTCAATTCTGGTTCATGGTTCTCCTTCAGGAACTTTCATTCCTTCTAGAGGCCTTAAGTAGGGTGACCCATTGTCTCCCTTTCTCTTCATCCTCATGATGGAATTACTGGATAGGTCTATCAAGCATGCAAAAGAAGTTGGGAAAATCAAGGATCTTCAACTCTCTAACAGTGGACAAGCCCTGACTCATCAACAATTTATGGATGACACCATGCTACAAAGAATCCCCACAGTCAAAGAAGCTCTTGCATATAAAAGAATCCTCAGTGACTTTCCCATGGCTTCAGGTATGGAAGTTAATCTTTCCAAATCTAAGATTTTTTCTTCAATACTAACATTTCTATTCAGAAGAATATATCTAGAGCTCTAGGATTTCAAAGATATTCTCTCCCCTCAAAATATCTTGATTCCCTCTAATAGATAAACCATTACACAAGAGCATATGGGAGCTGATGATTAATAAATTACAAGACAAAACCAGTAAATGGACCATGAGGTCATTAAACTTGGCTAGTAGGTTAGTCCTCACAAAGGTTGTTCTACAATCAATCCCAGTATTTATGCTTTCAGCTATCCCTACTCCTAAAGGAACCCTGTATCAAATGAGAAACATACAAAGAGACTTTCTTTGGGGCAAGGTGGAAGAAAAGAAGAAATGGGCCTTAGTTGCCTGAGAACAAATCTGCAAATCCAAAAACCACGAGCATCTTGGATTGGATGATCCTGAGATTCTAAGCAAGGTTTTAGGGGCGAAATTATGATGGCGATGGATAAAAGAACTAAAGAAACATTGGGCTATGAGTTGGAAAGAAAAATATGCAAGATCTTGGCTCGATAATGACTGCATAAGGATGGATGGTCATATAAGAGGATCACATATTTGGAATAAAGCTTGGGAAAACAGAGGCTTAATTCAGGATAACAACTTTTGGGAAATTAGAGAGGGAGACTTAGCCTTATTTTGGGAGGATATATGGAAACAAGAACCTATTCTGTTAAAGGAGGATTTGGAGGACCTCAAAGTAGAAATAGATACTAAGGAGCTCACCAAAGTTAAGGATTTTTGGGATCAAAACAATAGTTTAGGGAAATGGAGAAGTTGGATGGAATTTGATCTCAAAAATGATAGTCTCCTAAAAGCTAAGGCTGAAAGACTGATGAAAATGTTAGAACAAGGGAAAATTCTAGTTTGAAGGGGGCAGGACCATCTGAGATGGGGAAATAATAATGAGGGGACCTATAATGTCAAGGAATCTAAGATCATTTTCCTTGAACTAGATTCCCATGCTCTAGACAGGATTTGGAAAAACCCATGGAAGCATCAAGGTTGGATGAAAATTAAACTTTTTATGTGGCTGGTGCTGCAAAGGAAGATTCTGACTTGGGATAAGATTAGGAAGAGGGGTGTCTTAGGGCCTTCTAGATTCCAGCTCTGTGAAGCTCAGGAGGAGACAATGGAGCAGCTTCTCAGCAACTACATTTTCACTTCCAGATTATGGGATTATTTTGCATCTATATTCCAACAATCTGACAGAGACATTAGAAGTCTTTTCAATACCCTCACCAATTGGAGAAGGAACTTTTCGGATAATGAAGTTCTGAGTTCAGCTTGGGCACTTACACTAAGCCTCATAATTTGGAATATCTGGAAAGAAAGGAACAATAGAATATTCAAGAATGTTAAGAAATCATCCCATTGTCTCTAAAATCTGATCCTAAAACAGACTAAGGAAATGGTTCACACTATAGTTCGAAATCTTCCTATGAATCCCCCTTCTACAATATATTGGACAATTCTCTGTAAGCTAGAGTTGCGGGGACTTTTTCCTCAGGGCTTAGTCAGGAGAGTCTCAATTTTGGATCCTGTGCTAGATTTCTGGCATCCCCCCCTAAGGGTTTTCTAAAATTCAACATTGATGGTGCTTCTAAAGGTAGTCTGGGAACGACTGGCCATGGAGGGTTGTTAAGGGATGATAACAGAAGTATTATGTTTATCTTCCATGGTCACATAGGAAAAGCCACCAACAACATGGCAAAGTTAATAGCCATGGAACAATGTCTTGAGATCATGGTTCAGGAAGACCAACAAAATACAATCATTGAATCTGATTCTGAGTTAATTATTAACTCTGTCAAGAGAATAAGCTGGGGAACGAAGCTAGAGAAATCCTCAAGAAACTAGAGGATGATCCAAATCTTTCAATGGATTCAGAGTCACTTTCAAAGCCTTAGAACAGTCAGTTTTTCACATGTATGAAGAAAGGCCAATAAACTGGTAGATCTGCTTGCCAATCAAGGAGTGATCTACACAGATAATATGGTGGCAATGAATTGGTAAGATCTCCCTTGAAACAGATTAAAAACTGAGTGTCAAAACCAAGAAAATGAAGATAAGACAGTGTTCCTTAAAAGAGCCATGGAGGCAGGCACAGCTGAATAGTAGTTGTTTGTATAGAGGGCAGCTCACAGTCGGGTCCTTTGAGAGTGGCTTGTAGTGGTCAACCAGTGAATCCTAGGTGAATATGTTCATTGTAGTTTCTAGTTACAAAAGCAAGGATGATTTGGTTTTGTGGATAACAGGAAGGATCGCGGCTACTTCAATTCACATTGGGTCAAGGACGATGGACATAACGTATGGTTGGGAGCCAATGACACATGGAGGCCATGAAACTAGAAGTTTTTCGGATTTGGCTCACTTTACCATGACCTGATTGGTATTTTGGTGTTTGCGGCCCTCACAAGTGGAAAGTGGTATTTCCTTTTCGAGAGCAATTTCGCTCAAGATGCTCCATGTGGTGATGGGATCGAGAGGAATACCACCCTCAGCGCACACTAATGTCCACGTATGTAGGTGGGAGCGATATTGATCTCAGCCATTGGATCTCACAGAGTATATCAACAGATGAGATTGACCCTACATGTCTGTAGGTCCTTGTGGTAAAAAACGTGCTTCTTATCATAGCGATTTCATGCATAGCCATTGGATCAAACGGTGAGGTTCAATGGTTGAGATTAAAGGGGCAAGTTTGGATTTGGTGGGAAGTGTATGTCCTTGATGCCAGGAGACATTTCACTTAGGCCACCAATTCTCAGGTTAAGAATTCAGGTGGGTGCGAAAAATTTATATTTTTGCAACTATTGTTTCTTTTTAGTTCTGTTTCCACACTCTTGTAATTTTCTTTTCAAAGTTGTAAGGTTTTGTTGTAGGGAGGGGGGCTTGTGTTTTGATCCCGATTTCATGTTGAGAGCTCTCCATGTTCAATGACCATGCAAGAATTGATGTATTTTATGTACTTTATAGGTTGAATAATGAAATTAAAGGTCCAACTCTTGCATTAGCAAAAAATAGAAAGAGGACATAGGTTTTAGTATGAGCAGCAGAGTAAGGGTGATGGTAGGAAGCATTTGTAGTATTTTATTTGTGGCGAAGAGCATTGCAGGAGAGAGTATTCCTTGAATATAAGTAGCAATGGATAATAGGTAGGTTGATCATCAAGAATCCATTATCAATATGGAAGGTAAGGTTTTTGATCAAGTTTTTTCCATTTTGATTAACCCTAGATTTAATTATAGTTATATCGGTCCTGACTTGGTGGATAAGTGTTTCCTGAATAAATAAGTGCATGCAAAATCTTGGTTGGTGAAGTTGGATACAATTACCAATAGAATATTTCATCATTTTCTAACACCTTGTGCATTTGAGCTAAATGGTATGCCCACATGAGTACCTCTAGATGTGATTCCTTTAGGTGCATACTGTTAGCTCCCTATACCAATAGGTTTCATTTTTCATGATTGACTGGGGAAGTTCCAAATATGTTCATCCTTTTTATGCTACAAAGATTCCATATGTTGATGAATTTTCACTATGTATAAGGGGATAACTCTTGCTACAATTGATGATTAGCCAGACAGCTCAATCCTGGCTAGATCATGTTTGAATTGTACTTGTCTTAGAATAGAGAATAAAGGTCTGCACAAACAATTTAAGCTTGACAGGCTAGTAGTTATGGAGAGAAGCAAAGGGTCTCAATAGCTTAATTTGAGCCCTGGAAGAAATAAGGGTAGACTTAGATAGGAGGGTAGCTAAAAGAAAAAAGAAGAATCAGGGTTTGCCAGTTCAAGTGCATCCAATGAGAATGAAGAAAAAATGCTAGGTATACTAGGTTGGGTAGGTAGTTTTGAGGGTACAAAGGCATGGTTTTTGAGCAAGTGGCTCCTTCAAAACAAGTGGTCATCTCATAAAATCATAAGGTACCATGACAAGGTGGCTACAAATCAAATGGAGCATGACTAATTCCCCTCCCCATTTTCCCAAGAAACACTTACTAACATCCCCCCCAAAGGGCAACAAGATTTGCTCATTACCTTTAACCCACTTCATTTGATGACAAAACTAAGTGAAACGATGTTTTACCTAGGCAAAACAAGCCACATTTCTTGTGTAAAAAGTCTTTATTCTATCTTACCAAAGTTTCCCAAACTTCACCATTTGTTATTCTCCTCTTTCCCCTTGGCCTAAGTTTGCACTCTATAAACAGTAGCCTAAGCCATACAAACCCATCCCCCACAATCATATTAACCTACTAACCTTATTATATAACTCCTATGT
>APFE030917253.1:150713-178126 GCA_000404065.3 Pinus taeda | reverse complement strand
CCCCCCCCCCTTAGTATATAAATACATGAAAAACCCCAGAAAATAAATTCCCCCACCCTTGGCTAACTATAGCCATATTTTAAATTTTTTTGAGGGAGTTATTGGCCCACCAGGGGCCAATAACAGCCCTCCACATACCCATCAGGATTTATATGGCCTTTGGCTAAATAAATAGCCAAAAACCCGCATTTTTTCCCAAAAAACCCACTTTTCCAAATTCTGCAAATACACAGAAAAACATTACAAATCGTAAAAATTAACGTGGGTCTGCCACTGTTAAAAGACCAACAGCTCTATCGCCCGCCAGCCGTCTGATCTCTGCTCCCAGATCCGACGGTAGACGGTAATTTCGGAAGCCCCAACCTACCGAAAAATAACGTTCGGGGGATGGGCGGTATTTCCGCGGTACCGAGGACGCATGTCAAGCGCTCGGTGTGTTCGGAGCCCCCTCCCCCAAAATCGCTTTCCCCCAAAAGCGATGCGATATTACCGCTTACCACCTACCCTTCCCTGCTGACGTCATGCTCATATCACTTGATGATGTCGCCTGTCATGTCACCTGCCACGTCACCTGTCATGTCAGCGTTCGTACCCACTAAACGACAAAAAAGACATCATGCTAACGTCATCCCAAAAAAACGCCCTTAACCCGCCAAAGTCAAATTTTTCAGGTAAAAAGGGTAAAAGTGTTGTTTTTAACCATTCTATGCTTATTTCCTATATGCACCTATACATCCAAATTACGTTGAAAACATCATTTTCGACTGTTCATATCCGCCAACTAGCAAGCACATTGCACAACTCGGCCCCTCGACCCACCTGGTCACCTACAAGTAGCCCATTTCACCGATAAAACATGTATTTACCAGTAATTCGCTCCCGACGATGTTTTCCATTAGTTTCTCTATACAATTAGCACTAGCACCCACAATTTAAAGGAAAAAACACTATGTTGCTACCCAAAAATCCCCTATAAGCCTCTGAGCTGCCAAATTCATTGTAAATCCACACAATCATCTAAAATTGAGCTCGTTCAGCCCTGTAAACTCTCCAAAGAACCTCCCAGGGCATCTTTTCCCACAATTGAAGTCCACTATGCCAAAAAGCCCATAGCTCCTGCTTCTCCAGCTGACATCACTCCACAGAACCGGATTCAGGCCAACAAACCAACTATAATGGTGAAAATCCCAGAGAAATCCTTAAAGCCATCGTCCTACCCATTTTTACCTGCACAGAGCCAAACGTCCCAATTCTAAAAGCATTAGAGCTAAGCCATGGAAGGTCTAGTGGCCTTGAACATCACCCCCCTCAATGTACCCCACAAAGAGTTAGAACATTTTCCCTTGGCTGATAAATATTACCTAATCCAAGACCTCGTAGGTTTCAAAAACCATCTTCAAGAAGTATGTGATCTCAAAAATAGTTACTTGAATCGAGATGACGTATGTGGTATTTGGGAATCAAACATGCCCAGATACTACCTCCCCTCTGTGAACATATTCCCTGATATCATCCACCTCTGTTGTGAGAACTATGACCTAACATACAGAGCAATTAAATGTCCATCTAGGACTACTCTTTTCTATATAACTACTAACTCTATCAACTAGATGCTGAACTTTAAACCAACACACCTCGAGTTTCCTCTTACCATGAAGTACTTGCTAGATGAAGGTCCCAAAATCACCAACTCAGAGATAGCCAAGATTGCCAAACTGTTCATGAGGGCAGATAGCCAGCCCAAGGAGCCACCTCCTTTTCACTACACCTGCTTCACTAAAATGGGTAGATTAGTGGTTGATATGATATCTTTTGTGTTGGGGTTCAAGGCAAGTGAGCACGTTGATGAAACCATATTGGTTATGATGTCTATTTTTACCCTAGGGTAGCCCCCTATTGTCAAGTACAATTATGCCAAGTTTATTGCCAATAAGATGCATGACCAATTATTGAGGCTAGACATGGAGGTAATCTTCAAATATTCTTCTTATATCTATCATCTATTTTTATATTACCAGCCAGATATATTCCAATTCCCCATTAGAAAATTGGACGACAAAGGGGGGAGGAGGTCTTTTGTTTTTTGGACCACAATCTTTCGTGATGTACACAGCTCTCCCTACTCTTATTGTGATTTTGTTGATCTGTTTGTGTACCCAGTCTCTTGCCTCTTGATGAGAACTCCTCCTACCAGACTGACACATGATATGCAAAAAATACTACAGCTCTCCAAGAATTATAAAATAAGTGACTAGTACCTCTACCAGAATCACACTATTCTCAGGATATATGGCTATGAGCTATGCCCCTACAGGCTTCCCAGATATGTGCCAATGAGACTATTTTCCTTTGAATATTTCAGGCAATTCATCAACTTAGATCTGAGTCACTTCCATAGCACAAAGAAAAAAGCCTGATTGAAACTCAGAGACCAATTAGGCCCCTTTGTTATGAACAAGAAAGAGGGATGGAAGAATGCTGATGAGCTATTGGGTCAAACACTTAGACTCAAGAGAAGATTTTGGTGGGTACCCTATGACCCATATGGCTTCATCAATGCAAGAAGGGTAAAATATAGGCTAGCACCCTATGAACACTACAACATCCCTAGCATAGAAAAGTATGCCAACCAAGATGAGTGGTTGGAGGGAACACTAGTTGAAGAGTTAACTGAGAAAGAAAAAATGGAACAAACCATGAAAGATTTGGAAAAAAATCTTGACTTGGAATCTTTTGGGTAGGTGTCTTTAAAAAAGCCACAACCAACTAGGGAGAGCTCATCAACTGCCACAACTGCACAACAGGTTGCCCAGGAAAGGACTACACCAACAATAGGGACAACAAAGGGCAAGGAGATGGTAGCGGCAGAACAAGGAATCATGGAAGAGCAGCCTACTACCTCAAAGGAACATAGCCAAGGGCAAGCCCCTTAACTACAAACACAAGCACCAGAGGTACAAGCACTACAGACTTGTCTTCCTGAGGAGGGAAGCAAGAAAAGGGACCGGGAAGAGACCACACTTGCAAGTGGGTCAACAGGTTAGCAAGAGGCCAAGACGCAAAGGGTGGATCCTCCTGAAGAGGACACTATTGAAGACATTATTGAAAGCCCAAGAGGAGGGAGAGCCATTAGCCAATAGACTTCTGCTAGCTCTCAAAGACAAGAAGGAGGGAGGCATCATGGAATGGAAGTCTCCTCCTCAAGTTCTTAAGCAAAGAAACCATCAGACATCAAGCAATCATTCAAAGAGATTAAGGCTCAAAATGAGGCATTAAGAATTCAGTTTTATGACCAGTTTCTTAAGATGACACCCTCCAAACAACATAGACTAATCGCAGCCTATGACATCAAGGAGGAAAAAATGATTTTAAGTCATTTCAAGGCCAAAGTTCAGTAGCCACAGTCTGCAGCTGTCTACATAAGGACAAAGCTAGAGTTCCTTGCCAAGGACATTCACCCAATGGATCAAATCAAATTACATAAACAAACAGGTGAGATGGTCTATGCCACACTGGCAGACAAAGCAATTCTGGCCCACCAATTAAAAGAGTCATTGAGTAACACATCTACTCAATTGGACTTAGAGAAGATCTCTTCTCGAGCCAAATACAACCGAATAAAGACTCTGGGCGAAATAATTGTTGAGTTGGGACATGATCCCAAGGATGCCAAGGGCACCAAAGCATTAATCAAAAAGAAAGAGGAAGATATTGCTGCCCTTAGAAAGAAGTTGAAGCTGCCTGTCACCATGCATCCCAAACAACAGAGCTAGCACAAGAAAAGGCAGAAGAGGATTTCATGGATTTATTAATGAGAATGAACCAAAGGCTGATGCAGACAGAGCAAGAGATGGAGAAAGAATTGCAAACTAAGTAGGGAGAGTCGAACTCCCAGCCACCCCAAATAGCTCCAACAATTGTATCTGCTCTCCCCACAGACACAGTAGCAATTCCTCCCACTAAGCCTCCATCGACAATAGGTATAGCAAGCAGAGATGCTACAGCAGAAAAAAAAACAGAGCCTGAGACTAGCATGAAAATGGAGGAAATGATGAAGGCAGTGAAAGAGCTGGAAGTTCAAATGTCAGAGCTCAGAGTGACAAAAGAAAAACTAGCCAAGCTAGAAGTGAGCTATGACAAATCAAAAATAACAGTAGTAGAGAAGACCAAAGAGGTGAAGGCCCTGCAGAACAAGGTGAAAACACTGGAAAAGGATCTCACCTTACGTAAACCTTTGGAAGATATTAAAATTATTTTGTAGACTAAGATTGGCCAGTCCATTACTGACCAATGGAGGTCAATTCAGACAATGTACGAGAAAATTGAATTAATAGACAGGGCACAAGAACAAATACAAAGGGCCTGGGCATCATTAGGAAATATGCTTGATCAGGCCAATGCACTCATCCATTTTTTGAACACCAATACCAAGGAACAATTAGCATTTTTAGAGATCAATGATAGGAGAGGCACCATTTTGACAATAAAGAAGGTGCTAACAATGAGAAGTCTTATACAGACTCTGGAAGGGAGGTGTCAAGAGATGTAAATGGATATTAATACCTTCATAAAGAATTTGACAAACTTGCAACAAAGGGGTCTACCCAGTTTAGTAACAACCAATTAAAAATTGTTATCACATGAGGAGTATGCTCATCAGGTGAATATGTATGTGACAAATCAGACCACTACATCATCCAGCAGCTTAGAAAACAAAGGACCTCCTTCTGGATAGAGCTTGTATGACAAACTGGAGAATTTTTTTCATAGAACATGAAATAAATCATCTATTTGAAGTCAAGCCTAAATTTTACAGATATATTGAGGCTCGTGAGATACTAGTAAAGATACAAAGACATCAGTTGCCTACAGAACACTGGTGGAAAAGTATGCTGGAAGTTTTGCCCAAGTAAATTCAGATCCTTTTTGCCTATGTACATCTGGTCAAGGGGCAATACACGTGGCAGATATAAATGAAGGAGCTCAAGTGAGGATCAGGACACATTAAAGATTAATCCAAAGAAGGTAATAGATCAGGACAACAACGCAAGAAAGCAAAGAAAGGACATAACTGCCAGCCGAATTCCTTGGTGAAAAGTTTAAAATATCTTGTCAATAAAGCAGCCAGCACAACTACAATAACTCCTGCCTTCATTTCTGCCTTTATTTCTCTGACAAAGTAGCTGAAGGAAGTTATTGCTCCTTATCTTATCCTTAAGATATTTTGTAAACACTTTATGTATAAATACCTCCCCAAAGAATGTATTCGGGGTTGGTGATTCTCCCATTTGAACTGCGCTGTAAGTCATATATTCATTAATACAAGGGGCATTGAAATGCATTGTTGTTGGACCTTCTGAATGTGGATGTGATGACTCTAGACTCTACTACAGAATTCCTGTGTCTTGCTTTGGCTCAATAAGTTACTCTAATTATGATTTCGTGTTTACTATGTTTACAAATCTCATATATGTTTCATAATCTTAACAACAGGGAAAAAGAATAGCCCAAAACTTATTTAAATACACTCTGTGTTCAATTCCTATTGTTATCTATGTTTTCTTCACAATTATCTTGAATAGAAATTCTTAGATTCTTCTGTTTCTGCTAAATTCCTTCATTTTGAACATTGTCAAGGAATTCTTCACTGCTCCTTGAAAGTATTCAAGCACCTTCCCTCTGCCACTAGGATAAAGGATTCTTGAATGCCCTTTACCCCCTGTAGTATTTCCTATCATCACAGAAACATCCTCAATAGTCCACATTCGTAGACTCCATTGCCCAATGGAATTAGCCCTATCAGACCTACATCCTAACTCTGCTTAAAAACACCATCCAAACCAATTTAAAACAAAACTCTGCACATCATAACTAGCATAAAACATAGAATAAACAAAGTTAAAACATATAGAGAGCCCTCTCTGGATGCAGTTTGGCTAGAAATTGCATCTAAAAGACTAGTTAGTGGTTACCTCGGCCGTATTCCCTTTTCTCAAATAAGTTTTGGGGAACAACCTGAGTGATAAGACATACAATATAATTTTGGGCATGGATTGGTTTTCAATTCATAGGATTAAAATGGATTGGTATCATAAGGCTACTGAATGCCTGAATGATGATGGAGTAGGAAGAGTCTTGCAAGGAAAGAAGAAGCATTCATTAGCGAGAATGGTTATAGCTATATAAGCAAAGAGAAGCTACAAGTAAGGATGTTTAGTGTTTACAGTTCATATTTCCAGTGGAAAAGGAAAGGATGCCGAGGATGAGGAAGTATTGAAGAAGTATCATGTTTTGCATTAGTTTTGGGATTTGTTTCCTGCACATATTTTAGAGTTTCCTCCTCATAGAGACATGTAATTTTCTATTGAGTTTATGCTAGGAGAAATGGCAACATCTAAGGCACTATACATGATGAGCATTCTCGAGATGGTGGAATTGAGGTTGCATCTGAAGTAAATGATTTATAAGTGATACATAAGGCCAACTGTGTCGCCATGGGTTGCACTAGTATTGTCTTTAAAGAATAAGGGTGTTACTCTTAGATGATGCATTGATTATAGGTAGTTGAATAAGATGACTATCATGAAAATTTATCCTTTGCCTTAGTTTGATGGCTTGAATAATCAATTGAAGGGAGCATTAGTTTTCCTCAAAGATTGATTTGAGATTGGGATATCATCAAGTGCACATCAAAGAAGAAGTCATTTATAAGACCACATTCCATATGAGGTATGTAAATTATGAGTTTGTGGTGGTTCCTTTTCGTCTTACTAATGATTTGGCTACTTTCTTGTTTTTCATGAACAATGTGTTGCATATGAATGTGGAAAAAGTTTGTGATAAACATTATTCATGATATATTGATATATTCTAAGAATGAGGAAGAGAATGATAAACACATGGTAGGAGTGTTGAGGTTGTTGAGAGAACATTACTTGTATGCCAAGTATAGCAAGTGCAATTTCTTTAGAACTAATGTTCATTACTTAGGACATGTTGTTTCCAAGAATGGGCTAGACATGGACCCAAAAACTATTAAAGCTAGCATGGAGTGGATAACTCACAGGAATGTGGTTGAGTTCATATCATTCATGGGATTAGCGACTTATTTGGGGAGGTTCATTAGGAACTTACCAAAGATTGGCTATCCTATTACATCTTTTAACCGGAAAGAGAAGAAGTTTGAATAGACAGACGAGTGTGCAAATAGCTTTGAGGAGTTGAATAATTTTCTTAAAAATACTCTATCCTTGTAGATTGCATATATTGGTGGTGTTCATGGTATGTACAAATGCTTGTAAGGAAGGACTTAGTGTACTCTTGATGTGGGAAGCACAAGTGGTATGCTATGAGTCAAGGAAGCTAAATGAGCACAAAAAAAATTATGTGACTTGTGATCTTGATTTGGAAACTCTCATTCATAATTTGAATATGTGGAGACATTATTTTCTTGGCAAAAGGTTTGTCTTGATGAGTGACCACAACGGGCTTAGGTCCTTGTTTGACCAACCGAATCTGAATGTCACGCAAGCTATATGGTTGGTTACCCTCAATGCGTTTGAGTTTGATATTAGGTACATTAAGGGAAAGCATAACATGGTTGCAAATGCTCTTAGTAGAAGAGTGTGGGTGAATAATATTTCATCTGTGAGTTCACATGGGATAGATCTTTAGTAGTGGATCTTACAAGCAAGGAAACATGATGACTAGTACTAGTAGCTGAAGCAAAGATTGCAACAATGGGGTAAAGGTGATAGGGATAAAGAGTATTACCTCACATCAGATGGCTTGGAGAGATTCAAGAACATGATTTATGTGTCAGATAGAAGTGAGCTCAAGAATATTATCATGAAGGATTTTCATGTCAAGCCTTATTCAAGTCACCTAGTATATCGGTGTTGAAAAAAATGTAGCAAGAAATGCTAAAGTTGATGTTAGTCTTAGTCAAATTGAGTAAATTAAATTTTGACATCAACATGACAATTTGGAGGTAATTAACTAGTGTGACATGGATCTTGTCATTTAGTTAGATTAGTAAGTTCAAGTTATAGGGATTGGAGTTTAGTTATTAAAATGTGATGGCTAAATCTAATTCAATTATTTTTCAGTTGTATTTAGTTAACTCGCCTCTAACTATTGTTAGAGATAGTTGAAGGTTAGTTTTGTAGTTAGATAGGAGTCTAACTTGGACATTTGTTAGTTAACTAATCAATCCACCTAAAATAGCTAGTGCATGTAGATAATTCAATTTCCTCAGCTAAAGTGGAGATGACAAGGTAGTGTAACACCAATTGTGGACTAGTCTTGAGTGTACAAGTTTTGCATGCAATCATTTATCAATCTCTTGGAATTTCACAATGAATTTGCATGAAATTCCAAAAGAATAGGTGCTAATTTCCCTAGGATTTGCGTAAGAAAATACGAGGCTAAGTTAGTTGATATTTTGCTAAGTGTTTACCAGAGTTGTTCATTGAGAAAAGAGAACAATTCTTCTTTTGCAGGTTGAGCTCAAATATGGAGGTAGTAATTGTAGTAGATTTTGTATTCATTTTATTAATGCAAAGAGTCTTGAGGGGGTTCTCCCAGTTGGGCTCCCTTATAAATCACTAAGTATTTTTGTCTTTTCTTATTGGACATCTATGCATGTTGTTATAAATTGTGAATTTATTTCTACAGATTAGTAGAGTATAATTGTGTCTCTTGATTTTAGATTAAATTTTTTGAGCATTTGCAATTCTATCGAAATACTACATGGTGTAACAACCTTATAATTCACATTAGAACAAGTATTTCAAAATTTTCTTTCAAGAATTTTGAATTTGAAATTGTCTTGCAACACTTTTTCTTCAAGGTAGGGAGAATATCTTTCAACAAACTGTGATTGGAGTATGGCTTCAAGGGTAGCTCAAATTTCATATCTTAGGTGGATCAAATGGAAGCAATTCTTAATGAAAATGGTGTGTTAGAATATGTTAAAGCTGACATTGCAAAACCTCCATAGTTGAATGCACAACAATTATCCCAATGGAAGGAGGGTATTGCAAAGACTAGGAGAATTCTTTTGGAAGGTGTGCGAGACTAGGTGGTCTCACATATCCATGGCATACAGACATGATTTGCTATGTGGAAGGAACTGATTCAACTATTCGAAAAGTAAATGACCAATAAAATTTGCTCTGAATGATAAAATTCAAAACATCAAGATGCATAAGAATGGTACTATTTAATAGTATCTCTACATATTTTCACAAGTTCAAGATGAGCTTGGAGATGTTAGCGATAATTTTGTAGAAGATGACTTGGTGAGCTTAACTCTTCTATGCATTACAAAATAATGGCATAAATACTAGGACTCTATAAATGGGAGGGAAAAGATATTGAATTAGGAAAGGTTATGGTCGAATTTGGTATAAGAAGGGTTTAGGAGAAATAACGGGGATGGAGAATCATCCAAAGCTATGGATGAAGAGAATTTTGCATTGGTTGGAAAGGGAAATAAGGTAAAAGGGAGGAAGACCGAGAGAAAATCTAAGTCCAGCCAAAATAATTCAAAGAAGAGTAAGAGAAAATGCTTCGATTGCCATGAATTCAGGAAATATGCAACAAAATTTCTGCAAAAAATTTCTAGAAAGAAGCCTTCAGGAGGAGCAACAGGTGAAGCACTCACTTCACAGTTCAAATTAGACTTCACCCTAATAACATGTATGGCCAACACTGTTATGGGGACTATGTGGTACCTTTATTTTGGTGCCTCATTCCACATGACATGGTGTAAGGATTTTCTAGTATCGTTGAGGACAAGGATCTCCATATGCATATTGAAATGGAGGATGGTGGGTGGTAGAGTAATATCGGAATTGGTATTGTTACCTTTGAGAGAGAGAAAGCCTCTCCTATTCACCTCGAAGATCAAATATTTGTACCTCGGCTAAAGACACAACTGATATACATATCAATATTGGAGGATCATCTTTATGATATTATCTTTACTAAAGGGAAAGCCTTTCTGAGACACATTTCTACCAAGAAAGTGAAGAAGATCAAGGTTCGAGTGAAGAACCTATACAAACATGACGTGGGCGAATTAGGGGAATTTTGAGATCTAAAATGGGCCTCCTAAGAAAAATGTACAACCAAAATAAACTTTATAATAACCAATAGGATTCAAGACGATGATGCCAACCATGGGGGATGATTCACCCTTTTTGGAGTAAAGAGGTAAAAAGGTTAAAAAATAATAAAATAACTTTTTTTTAGATCATAATTTCAACTTATCTCCCTATGTGTTTACTCATGTTTCGAGTGGAGTACTCATTGGATGTGAAATTTAGTTCCTCATCCAAGGAGTACCCATGTTTCGTACTTTTGATGGACCCTACTACATGAAAAACATGATTGCAATCACATTTTTCATGTATTTCTCATTTTTCATGTAGTAGGGTCCATTAAAAGTATGTAGCATGGGTAGTCCTTGGATGACGAATCAAATTACGCATGCAATGAGTGTTTCCACTCAAAATTTGACTAAACCCATAGGGAGATAAGTTGAAAAAAGAGTTTTTTCTTTTATCCCTCTAAACTTTGATGATGTAAGCTAATATTATTTTATTATTTCCACTATTATTTTATCATTTCCGTAGGAGGCCCATTTTAGACCTCAAAATTCCCCTAATGATTATGTTTGATTGAGAAGGTTGAAAATATGTTGAGTCACAATATTGGAGAACTTTGGGATAGGGGATTTGGTCATATACACCATGGTGCCTTAAAGGTCATGCAATAAATTATGGTTTGTCTCCTTAAAGGCTCCCTTGACCATAGGATGCTTTCAAGGGTTGCACATTGGGGAAATATGTCAAATCCACTTTCCATGACCTAGAAAGAACATCAAATGCAATCTTGGAGTGAGTCCACTGTAATGTTTGTGGACACTTTTCTATAACCTTCATAGCAAGACATAAGTACTATGTTATTTTTATTGATGATTTCTATAGAAAATTATAGATGCTCTTCATGGAGAAGAAGCATGAAGTTTTCTCATAAAATTATGAGTTCAAGGCATTATTTGAGAAGGATATTGGGAAGAAAGTGAAGGCTCTCTAAAGCAACAATGGAGGTGAATTTGTTTTGCATGCCTTCAAGTATTTCTATGTGAAGGAAGGTATTGGAAGAGAATTGAAAAAAATCCATAACCCCCAACAAAATGGGGTAGTTGAGAGGAAGAACATGAGCATAATGGGAGCAACAAGGTCCATGTTTCATGATTAATGGTTGTCATTATTTCTATGGCCAGAAGCACGCAACACCACAATCTAATTGTAGAATTAGAGACCTCATAGGATACTTGGTATGATCAAAACAGAGGAAGCTTTCTCTCAGAGAAATCATGACATTTTTAATTTAAACTTTTCTAGAGATTTAGTTTATCTCCATGTCTCAAAGGATTCGAGGAAAAAACTTGAGCCTATAATAGAGTTGGAATTTTTTGTATGATACATTGAGACTCCACATAAGTACCAAGTATATTTACCTTCACTAAGGATGGAAGTTGTAAGGAGAGGTATCAAGTTAGATGAGGACAAGTCTATGAGATGCTCTTCAGAACAAGAGATGAGTATCCCATAGTAGAAGAAGCTTCTAGTTCCAAATGAGGAGCCTCATGATGAGCTTTAGGAGGTTCTACAGTAGCCACATGTAGAGGTGCGGAAAAGAGGCTGAGTGGAGGGAGGGGAGGAAGTGAACCAAGGAAGTTGATAGATTCTTGTAGGATTCACATGAGAATGTGGGATCCTATTGTAGTGAAAAAAAAACACCCCCATTTTATTTTATCATAATGGACATGGGACCCTTTTGGCATTTCATGTAGACTTTGAGTTTGATTCCTTCATTTAAGTCTAGTTTTCCTTTTATTTACACTTGTTTTACTTGTGTAGTTTGCCTAAGTTTGATTAAGTTTATTTTTTAATAAACTTGTAAATAAGATTTGTTTTAAAAATATTAATTAATTATATTATGAATAAAATATTCCATGAGACCAATATGTGTGCATAGGCTTTAAGCCTTAATAATAAAACAAGTGGTTATAATATATCAGAGATATCAGAGCTTTGACAATGGAGGAACCCTTTTAGAATTCTTCAATGTCAAAACCCTTATTTGTAATACAATGGATTATGTCCTAATTAAATAATATAATATGGAATCCATATAGGTGGCATGAGGGGCATATTAAATTTGAAATATATATGTGGAAAACCCATTTTATAGACTTTGGAGTATTAAAACAAAAATATCATATAACCAATGTCTGACATTATATAAAGGCACAATAATTTATATGACATGTTGGAGGACCCATATTCCACGTCATTTTTTGCGCTCTCTCATACTAGGGGTAATGCATATAAGAGGTTTCATTTCGGGCAAAATTTAAAAACCTCTGAGAAATTACTTTGCTGATACTCTGATATGGTTCCTCGCCGATATTTTGATATGCCAATCCCTCCAATCTCTGATTTTTTATATGCCAATCCCTCTCATCTTCGATTTTCAATATTCCAATCATGATGATCTTCGATATCTAATAATAATATCCCTATGATCTCTAATCTCCTAATGTGCCTCCCCCTCCAACTACCGATATCTTCTATGCTCTGATAAGTTGGATGTGATATGTCTATTAATGATGGTCTAATCAGAATATCGCATCTGCCTATATATCAGAACTTTTAAATGGTCAAAATTGTAAAACCCCCAATATCAAATCTCTCATATAATGGCCCAATATAATTGACCTGATAAAGTTGTTAAAGGGATTTGAATATGATATCACATCCACTACATATCAGATGCACCCAATATCACAACTATTTCGCTTCGTGTCATTTTAAAAGTTTTAATGAGCTTACCTCTGATACCACTTAGATCTTGCCACATATAAGTAAAATCCACTTAATTAATTAAAAATGTCTTGTGGAGTAAGTATAGATCAAGGAAATTTTATATTTTAATCTATGTTTTTACTATATTAATAATAAAGCTCTAATCTCCTCTGTGATTTGTGTGACGTGACATAACTCCTTGGTTGTTCCATGTTTCTAAAGGCCCCCTGCCATGTGGAAAATATTGTTTGAAATTGACTCGACTATTGTAACGAACTCCATAACAGGTAATGACCATTAAAAACTAATGGACCTTTCGGGTGGCAACTGAGTTAATTGGTTTGACTAGTGTAACAATCTCCCAAATTTGGCCTATATTCAACTAAAATAATTGTTTCCAACTTGCTGAGGAAAACCTCTAGATTTGGTCGTTGAGAGATATAAGGGAGACCATTATCTCTACAAATGTTGTATAAATAACCCTGAATTGAATCCATGGACTTAGGATGTGATCCACCATAGGGTGTCTCTCTTATGATTTAATTTGTGCCTATGCACTACTTTCTAGCATGAAGACAATTATTTTAGATGTTGAAAGAGGGTTTCTAGCTTTTCTATAATTTATGGTCATTACTGCAGGCAGTTTTACTTTGGGTATGAGCTATTGAAATACTAATGACCTATCGCAAGGATTCCCTTAACAGTGCACCCATTCATCATCAATCCAAATCCCTCTGGGGTCCATTCTTGTGTATGATTACCTGAATGATGAATTTTCATATTTTTTGTCAAAGTCTGATAATTGGTTTTGATTTCCATTCTAAGTGGTATGTTTCTTTGATATCTAACACTACTGTTGGGTCAATTGTGATATGTTGCTGAAGTATGCAGGATCTATCTCCAAGAGGAAGAATGAGATCAAAATCTTACTTAATTCATTAAATTATACTTGTGGTGAATGATAACTATTTACTATTCATTTATAGGTGTATTTTGATTTTATGTGTATTAATTGAAATAAACTATTTCTTTTTACTAAAACAAATTTTATAATGAGTTATGTTTACTATGAATTTAGGCTTCTAGATGGATTTACCTTAATAACTATTTATTAAAGTAGAATCATTTTCATAGTTGTGTTAACCTTTTATGAGTTTACAAACTATTTTGGAATTCATAATAGAATATTAATTATGAATTCATTCTTAAGCAAGTCTTTCCGACACTTTTAGTTAACTTTCTCTCAGATTAGGAGAGGGCTATCCATTTTAGTTAGAGATAGTATTTCATGTTTTAAATTGGTCTTGTATTTTTATATTTAGCTCTTCATCAATTCCCCTATTAAAAAGGAAAATAAATAATTTAATTGCAGTTCGATCAATCTTTTTAAATCGATCATACCTTTGTGTGCATTTACTTATTTAACCTAAATCTTAAAGATCGATGCAAATAAAATATAAGATGATGTAATATAGGTGTAAATAGATTAATTATTACTTTAGGTTAGATTAGTTTTAGATTAGTATTAGATTATTTTTAGGTTAGTTAAGGATGACAGGTAACTCGACCCATAAATAGCCGGAACCACCATCTTCAATGGAAAAGGAGATTCTTTAAGTTCCCGACTAGGTAGTCTCCCCTAATGTTGATGAAAGACATTTTTTCCGATCGAAATTTATGGCATTAGAAGGAGTGCCATAGTAAATTGTTTTCTTTGAATATTTTGTGCTTCAATATTTTTCTTATTACTATGGCTCAATTTAAAAGACCTCTTTGGACTTGTTTTAGTAGACCTAATCCAATAATCACTTTGAAAAAGGCAGTTAAGATCTTGTCTAAGCTAAAATATAATGGTAAGACTTCTTCTTGTAATCATCTCCTTCAATTTATTTTAAGTTGGAATAATTTTACTATTGATCAAGATAATATTTGCAAGATTTTTACTCTTACCTTCACAGAAAAACATAAGGACTCGTGCTTATCTTTTCGAGTTGCCTTTGTACATAGTAGGGGAACATATTCAAATATTTTCCTTCATGCCTTTCAGCGATATGATTATGAAAAGGTGTGTAATCAATTAGCTCAATTGCTTAGGATGGAAGGTGATTGATTTGATGATTTATTCATTAGACTCAAATTTATTTTAATGTGATTTTAGTCCAAATATTTATGTCCTCAATTTTAATTAATGGATTGGTTTAAAAATTTTATATCCCTCCCTTGTATTCCTTATCAATAACCAGAAAATTCATTTACTTATCTTGAAGAATCTACTGCTCAAACTATCAATAATGATCCTCTTCTAGAAACTAGAATTGTCAATGAACAATTTCAGGAGAAAAAGGAATTTGCCAAAATAAATAATGTTGTTTTGAATGAAGAATCATAATTATAAATAAGTAGCAATCAATATCTTCCTCGTGTTAGTCTTTTAAGCAATGAAAAATCCATTTCTTCCAACAACTAGGACATGGATTAGCATGCCAAAGTTTACAATCATGCAAATAAAGAAGATTTTGAAACATACAGTTTGGGAAACGAGCGATATCTTTCTAATAGAGAGATTTACAGGGTTGTCTATTCAAATTATTTTCTTTTCATCCTGGTATATTTGATAATTGATTAAATAATAATTCAGTTTCTCCTTCAGACATTGATAACAGTTCACAAGATAAAGGAGTTACGATTTACTAATTATTAGTAACTTCTAATAGGGATAAAGAAAATTTAATTGCTTACAATTATGAAAATTTTCTATCTGATTCTGATTTGGGAAAAAAAGGTACGAATGAAATTTTTCATGATGATAAAAACATTGAAACTTGTTATTCTTATTCTTCAATAATTAATTCTTTAAACAAACACGTTTTTGAAGATGAAAAGAATTCTAATTTAAATGCTTCAAAAAATTTTCAATCATTCAATCATCATGATTATTTTAGCAATCATGAATATGCCCTAATTTATGATTGCTACAATGATGACATTCCTTTTTTGGATCAAAATCTAGAAATTTTCACATCTCTCCAAGTCAATGGAAATAAAAATGATTTAATTTTGCAATCACTTGTGAGAAGAAAATATTTAGAAACACACTCTTGTTGTGTTGTATCATTATCTGTAATTTTGATATAAATTATAATTTTCCTTTTTCTCATTTTCGTGATTTCAATTTTTTTCTTCGAATTTCACTTTTGATGTTACAAATACAATGTTTGGTACTATGAGCATGATAACTATACTCTCTCATCTAATACTTTAATCAATGTAAATGAAAGCCAATTTGAAAATTATAATCATGAACATTGGTTAATTCTTATTTTAAAATTCTATTTGACGATTATGTGTGGCCGATTTCATTTTGATTTTCAAACTAATTTTTCATGAATGTTGACATTTGAGAGCCTATCATTATATAGTTTCCAACCATGTAATCCCTCTATAAATTCTCTATATTACTACACATGATTTATCGATTCATTTAAAAAGTAAGTTTCTAGTAACATACATCTAATTGATTCTTTACACCATCTTATGATATTCAAAGACTTATCATTTATGGTGTTCATGTTGTTTCCTTTTTTCCTAAATCTCTTTCAAGAAACAATTGAAATACACCCTGAGTTTTATGATCTTGTAGGCAAATGTTTGGAAGAACTTCAGGGAAATTATGTTCTCAATAAGTTACTTATTATACATACATTAACAATAGATGCACATAACACTTTTAGTTTTATTTCTTTTGGTTTAATTATATTTATGATTTTATTACTGATGCTTGATGTGCACATTCATGCATAAAATAAGATGCTTGGATGGCTTCATTGGAAGCACAATTTCACTTAGTCGTAGTCTACTTTTTAGATTAGGATTAGGACTAGTTTCGAAATTAATTTAAATTGAATGAGAAGAATTTTTTTTAAATTCTATTAATACATGGGAGAAAATGAATATTCATCAGCTAAAATTATGATTGAATTCTTCTAGGTACACATTTATATGTTCATTATCATCTAGTTTGAGCTTTATTTCAGCTTTTATTTTCTATTTTAATCGTTATTTCTTTCTTATATTTTGTTGTTCTTCTTGCAAGTTCCCATGGATTTGATTTGTAGATTCAACTTTGCTAGTGACTAACATTTCGGAAGAACAACTATCATATGACATTAGGGACTTTTATCTAGTCTTATTTTCTTAGATTTTGAAATGAATTGTGAGTCTTATTCTTAGATTGAATCTATAAAGACTCACAAACTATCTTTAAGCAATATTTACGAAAGTAAGAAAATCCCTATCAAAGAATACAACAATAACTCTAAATTAATAACTATGCTATGGAACAAAGAGATTTACTAACAAATCATCACAAAAGATAAAATCAAGATAATCTCATTTTTATGTTAATTATCTATATTACCTTGTAAGATGTATCTCAAGGTTCATTCTATTGATTGGCTTCTTTCTTATTTGCTAAGATTTTTAAGTTTCAATGGATTGTCATTTCATGTCATTTTATAATAAAATGGAGTAGTGTTTTATCTTTTAGCGTAGCATAATCATTGGGTGAGTCATTTTTATGCTCTAATCTGTATTAACGGAACATAATATCTAAGGATCACTTCAACGAAGATGACTTCATTTATGTTTATTTTTAGCTTTCCTTAACCATTAGAGTCCCTAATTTTTTTCCTTTGAGTTAAATGTTTCCATTATTTGTTGATGAACTATATTTAATGCTTATCATTAAAGAAAGTAAAACACATTTAACAACAATTACTTAAGGTTATCATTTCTTTTAGTGAACAAGATTATTCAAGAGAATAGTAGTCATCTTAAATCTTTTTATGTCATCCATTTCTTTTAAGAAGAATTATGACAACCCATCTATTAAGTAATCTCTATGAGATTAACAACAACCATAGTTAAAGATAAAAACAAAAATGGTTATTGAAGAATAGTAGGTATCATCACCAACTGATCTACCATGATCATATGTTCTAACATTGTGACATTACCATTATTGATCACGAAGCCAAGGTAATGACTTTTAACCGCAAGGTTGAGAGACAAGAGGTCTCATCATGACCTAACTTTTTAACGATATTAGATCTCGTGAATGACATTGTCACTAGATAGTTACCAAGCCAAGACAATGATCTTCATTTGGCATTCAAATAAGTTTAAGACAATCTTTTGCAACTATTCATTTATTCCTAATAGATTGGACACTTACACCTAAAACAGTTAAAATACATCCCTATCAAGGCTATAAATTCCTATTGGAAGCAATGGCCATGAGTATGTGTTATGAAACCAGCTCAAAAAAGATAGAAAAGATAGATCAACGCCTTAGAATTCAGCCTCTTCGAGGGGGCAACCTCCTTTACATTACATAAATGAACAGTTCTTGGATGATAGAAATGAAAAGACCTCCTTTCTATATATAGGAGTCTAAGGGCTCACAACATAATCAGAGCCGACATAACAATAATAATGTAAGGGCACAATAATAACAATAGTGGGCTTCTATGGGGCACAATAGTAACAATATGGGCACCACATGGGTACATCAATATAATAAGGGGTTGTACTAATAACAATAAGGGGTTACACTAGTAGTATAGGGGCCTAACACCCTGTAACAGCTTAGGTACCTGAAGGCCATGGGATGATACAGAGGTCTCTGGATCTCTATAACATCTTGGGTCCCTCGAGATTGTGGGTTGGGATAGAATCTCTAGAGCCCTGTAATTGCTAGGATCCCCTAGAGGTTGTCGGTTGAGATAGAAAACTCTAAAGCCCTGCAACAACTTGGGTAGAGGGCATCTTGAAGAAAAAGCTAAGGAAGACCAAAATGAAGACCAATGGTTAATTCCCAGATGACATAGTGTATTTTGAACTCCCTACAAGGTGGTGAATCACTATGTGAGAACCTAGGGGTGAGGTTGGGAACCTCTAGAGTCCCAGTGTCGACCAAGTAAGAAGCTTCCAGTTGGTAGGATTGAGTAAGGAATTGCTCTTGGGTCCTCAAATTAGTGGAATCTTTGTGTGTTAGTACCTAAAGTAATAACTCCCCTAGACTCTGTAGTTTGACTCAAGGGTGATGACTACAAGTAACTGTGGCTGCAACTGTCTATGGTTGGGTGGAGAGTCCTTGTCCCTGTTGACACCTAATCATTGGGATTGGGTGAATATTTGCAAATAATCTAAATAGTAAATAATGGAGAATAGGAATATAAAGAGACACTAGGAGGTGAAGCCCAAGAGTCTCTCCCTCCTTGTACATATCCATGATCAATATTAATGAAGAATCACAATTAATTTGAGGAGTTACTTCCTAGATTAACATGGTATCAGAGCCAACCCCATTTTTGGCATCCCTTTCTGCCCTTGTAACTCCCTTCTTCCATTTTTTTTGTAGTTTGTCCTCTTCCCCTCTCCTTCGACAGAAAAGTTTTCCTGCCATACATAATCTCTGTGTCCCAAATCTCTGTTTGAAATATTTGAAGGATTAAATGCTGGTGCATTGAAGTTGAAGGAGCTGTCTAGTATATCTGTCGGCGTGTGTTCTATTGGTGCGAATGTTGGTATGCATTTTGTTTTTAATCAAATTTTGTTGCAGTTTGGTTTGTTTTAGATATGTTGTGTGTTGGTATGCATTCCTCTAGTTAACTCCTCCTCCATATATGTTATATGAGTGTTTTCCACGTAGTCATCAGTTGTGTTTGCTTCCTCTTCATATATTACTGTTGACCATCACAAACCAATGTCTTGCATATTCATATACCGCAATTCATAAATCATAACTATGGTTCCATTGTTAAACTACCAGAATTTCCATTCCATAGTCCCGCACACTGATTTCTCCACAGGTTGATACCACCATCTCTGCATATTATGCTCCCACATATAACTACGCTCCAATTCCTGGTTTTATAAATATGACTTTCCACTGTGTGTCTGGAATCACTTGGTGGTCGTATGATTATATATTATATCATCATATAATATAATATAATATTACGTTAATATATCCCCCTCCCACACTGTGTTAAAATATATCCCCTGCCACGCTGCATTATTACTTCCTCTACCTGTTAATACCTCACTGCACCAGTTATAGCTCCCAGTTAGCATACCTCCACTATCCATTTTAGAACATATACCAACACCTGCATTGTTTGGTGTTACGTTTAATACCAATGCTCATCTACCCATATTCCACACTTCACAGCCATACCACACTTCCATACCAATCTATATAGGCACTCCTAAAGTTATGTTTAATACCAACACTCATCTCCCCATATTCCATACTCCATGCCCATACCACACTTCCATACCAATCTATATAGATGCTCATAATCCCACTACTTTTTTTAATATGGGTATCCAAACCATGGGGCTCAAACCTGCCTACCCTCACATAAGCCCTCCCTGATACTACCTTCCACATACACACCCTCCCCCAAATACCACCTCCCTCAAATATACTTCTGCCATATATATATCAAAATTATATTTTTACCACCAAAAGTGAAATGTTTTATATATTGTCGTGGAGTACATATTTACACAATACAAGAACAACAAAGCCTATGCCTTGATTGCAACGTCTGTAAATGAAGAGGTGAGTTGCCATATTTCACCATTTTCAAATGCTTTTGAAGCCTTACAGAATTTGAAGGAACTCTATGACTCACACTCTGAACTTGAATTTGTCCAGTTGATGATTAATTTGTCTAGTCTTGAATTGAAAAATGATGATCCTCTTGCTTTAGAATTAGAAGTATGATCTATTATGCATTATATCAAAGACATTAATGTTCAACTAGAAATTCCTCTTATAGCCTTTTTCAAGGCACTTTATCCCAATTATTCAAATTGTCTTGAGTAATTGCAAGCAAATGGAAACCTCGAAGAAATTACCTTTGACTCCCTTGTGAAGAAATTTGTTGAGAGAGAGAAAAATTCTGGGAAGAAGACAACTCCTCAGTCTTCTAAAGAAGATGTATGTCTTGTACATAGAGATAAGAATCATTCTCAAGATTATTCTAGAGGAAGAGGAAGAAGATATTTCAGAGGCAGGGGGGCAGATGCTCTCAAGGAGAAAATTTTGATCTTCGTTGCATATGTTGCAATAGAAATGGACATCATGCATCTACATGTAAGTTTTCTTGGGATAGAATTGAGCAGGAAAGAAATCAAGCAAAAGGTAAAACCAATGAAAAAGTGAAAGTTAAAGCACTTGAATCCACTCACTATGTTGTGGCACATTGTAATATTGGAGTAACTGAAGACTTGTTTAATGCTTCAATTGCTTCTTGGAAAAAGATTGGTTTCTTGATTTAGGGGAAACTTTCCACGTGACTTTTAGAAGGAATTTATTTTGAATAATTTATTGAAAATGCTTATGGAGCAATATACTTTACAAGTGAGTAAAAGGTCAAGCCATCAGGGCTTGCCACAATCTGGCTAAAATTCTTTGGCCTTCTAGACTTCCTTCTTCATGATGTTTTATATCTCCCATAGCTAAGGATAAAATTGTTGTGCTTGGTCCACATATGCCAGCAAGGAAAATCCAATCATATGTTTGATGGCAAGTTTTACATCAGAAAAGCATCAAATCACTCACTTGTCATGATGGGGATAGAAGAAGAAAGACTTCTAAATTTGTAAGGTACCTCTGCTCATGCACAAAATTTCTCATACAATTCTCATTATGATGAAGGTACATTTCCATCAAGTATTTTATGACATGCTAGATTTGGACACTTGAACAATGACAACCTTCACTTGTTGAAGGGAAATGGTGTTAGTAGTTTGCCTACATTACCTAGAAAACCTAAACAGTGTGATGCTTGTATTCTAGGAAGGCATAAAAAACACTCTTTTCATGGTTCACATTCCAGATAACAAAGAAAAATTGAACTCATTCATTCAAATTTATGTGGTCCAATGCTTGTTCCTTCTTGATCCAAATTAGATCCACAAAAGACTGTCAAGAACTTTGACTGTATCGAGTAAAACAAATCTTTAATGAAATCCAAAACGACATCAAAAACACCATGAACTAGTGGCCATGGTAGCCGGTGTGGAACAACGAGGACCTCGGTCAAAGCGCGCTGACCGAGGTCCATGGAGACTGCGCAGGTGGTCAAAATAGCCCTTGGGAGCCCCGGATCGGGAAAAGGAGGCGATTTTGATATGCAACTAGTGCTTAAGCACTAATCGCGCATCGCTGGGCAAACATGGCCGAAAAGGGGGAGCCTTAAGCACTCGGTCATGTTGGGAGCTGGAGAACCATGGGTGGAAAAGCAAAAGAGCTAAAGGACAAAGGCGGGACCCACGCTTTGGAAAACTGGTAGTATAAATCGGGGCGCCCTTGAATGGTAAGAGGTTTTGGACATGAGCAAAGCAATCCCACTCAGCGATCAATGCGTGGCAGTGGAGGTGAGAGAAAAACTGCCGTGATCACGCGCTAACAATCGAGCAAGTCAACTGCGCTTGACATGTGTATGACGTTGGATCTGGAGGAGCCCAGATCAGACGACTGAGATTGCGTCCGATAGAAAGAAGCAGAATTGACAAGGAAATAAGTTGCCATTTAAAAAATGATTTGGAATCCGTTTGACTGCCATGGTGGAGAAAGAACGTATCCACGACATAACCAAAGAAACGAGCCAACAAAGCATGTTGGCACCAGTTAGATGGGGACACATGGCACTCCCTGAGCATTCATGTTGGCGCCAAACAGGGATCTCCAAGCACAGCTACAGAAGGTGAATCAATGCAGGTGGGAGAGGAACCAAACAGGCATAGGGATCGAATGGTTAAAGCCATAAATGGATACAGTCGAATTTGTTGGAGGATTTGGAGAGGATTCCAAGCGACCATAGAGATAGTGAACAGTGAACCCTGAGAGGAGGATTGAACACAGAGAATAGTAAAGCCAAGCAGAGGAGATAGAGGGTCGAGCTAACCACAGGCAGCATCGAGCACTAGAGAGCTTGAAGATTCAAGCCTTCTCGTAGAGGAATCTGTCTGGACTGAGCATCACATTTGGCTCTTTCCACTGTAGACCAAGGGTCATAGAGCTGGTAGGAAGAACAAGAGTCTGTGTACTCTGAGTGGCTTGGGGAATCCAAGAACCACCCTGCCAAGCAAAATTAGCTATCAGGAGAACTCATATTGAGTCCCTGTAATGTAATTTCTCTACTGTAAGACGCAATAAGACAAGGCCACCACTAAAGCTGGACCGGAGACGTAGCCCTGGAGAATAGGGTGAACTCCTTATTAAAAAATGTTTGTGTCTTTGTGTTTCTTACTATATTTCTCTGTTGTCTTTCCATTTAAAATGTCTGTGTATTGGCAATCTAATCAATCCGTTGTTTTAATAACACAGAACACACACCAGCACATGAGTCTGTAATACCTTTTGTTTAATAAATCTTCAACTGAGGTCACTCATAGGGTGATTATCAGATCAAGTGGTATCAGAGATTTAGGTTGTAAGGTTAGAAAAGCTTGTGTTGGTTTAGCTGTGAATGCTCACTAGATCAAAGCTCAAATTAGGAGAAGGAGAGTTTGTGGAAACTAATCCTGAAATTGCGAGAGTCTATTCTTGGAAGACAGTGTCAGAAGAAGGTTCTATAGGGCCAGACCCTCAATTCATAGAAAGTTTCCAAGCTATAAATTCTATGGTAGAAGAAATGTATAGGGACTTTAGAAAGCATAATGATGAAGATTCATCAGGCTCTAAACAAGATAAAGAAGAAGATGAGTCTCATTCCCATGACCACTCAAAAGGAAAGGGAAAAGAAGAAAGCTTTCCTACACCTCCTAGTAGCCCTGTGCATAATAAGAAAGCATCCTTGATTGAACTGGATGTCAATTTTGATTTTCCTATATATGGTGGAGAGATAAATGTTGAAAAGTTCGACAATTGGATTAGACAAATTGATGTGTATTTCAGAGTACAAAACATAGACTCAGACAAGAGTAAGGTTCAGCTGGCAATCCTACGCCTAGGAGGCACTACCTTGGTTTGGTGGGAAGGCAGAACCCAAGCTGATATGAAGAAGCATGGTAAGACCATCTCTGTCTAGAGTGAATTTGTTGCTGCCATCAAAAAGCAGTTCTATCCATTGGCCTACATGCAACAAGCCATGATGAGTTGACAAACTCTTCGGTAGTTGAAAGGGCAAAGTGTGCAAGGGTATACTCAAGAGAAAGAGGGCATTGATGTTGGGCATCTCATTAGACTCACCAGAGACTCTTCTGAAGTACTTTGGTGGTCTACACAGCTACATGAGGCATACCATCCTCATGTTTAATCCCACTAGTATAGATGAGGTATCTGTACAAGCTACTCATCTAGAAGCTAGAGGAAAGAATGGGAATCCAAAAGCTGAGGGACCATCCCAACCCACTGTAAGCAAGAGTAAGGAGAAAAGAAAGCAGAAGTGGAAAGTAAGGAAGGCTAACACTACAAAAAAGGCAAAGCTTCATGCACTCACTGTAAAAAGGAGGGACATGATGATGAGCATTGTTGGATTCTGCATGTAGAGCTGAGACCTAAGAAGTCCGAGGGAAAGAAGAAGAAGATTGCTACAGCTATTAAGCAAGATTTGGGGTCAGACTCAGGAGATGAAACAATCATTGCAGCCACATGTATAAATGGTAAGAATTCTGAAGCATCTACTAGTAATTCTCCTCAATTTGTTATTGATGAGGAACATCAGAGAAAAAGACATGAGCTTTTCCATATTCAAGTTGTTTCCAAAAATCAAAAGATTGATACTTTGTTTGATAGTGGCTCACAAGAAAATCTAATTTCTGAAGCAATTGTAAAGAAATTGGTATTAACAACTACACCTCATAAGAAACCATACCCATTAGGATGGTTGAATGATAAAGCACAACTACAAGTGGCTAGACAGTGCAAACTCAAGATTTCTTTTGGGTCAACATTTGTTGATGAGGTTGAGTTAGATGTAATCCCTTTGGAAATATGTGGAATTGTTTTAGGAAGTCCTTACTTGTATGATAGAAAGGCTATTTTCTATAGAGCTGAGAACAAGTATCTACTTGTCAAAGATGGAATCGAATACTTTGTAAGAGCTCACAAGCTCAACAATAATTATGCTCTCATAAACTTAGGATAGATGAAAAGAATGATAAATTCATGAAAACAGTTCTTACTGATGGTTGTAAAGGAAAAAACACCTGATAAAACCAACGTATTTGAGGGCAGTAATGATGATTAGCAAACTGATATAGAAAAGATTGTTTCAGAGTATGGTGTCTTATTTCAAGAACTTAAAGGTCTGCCACCCAAAAAGGGAATAGTACATGATATTATTTTGCAGCAAGATGTTCCTTTGCCTAACATTGGGATGTGTACGTTGTCTGCTTTAGAGAATGTTGAAATCAAGAAGTAGGTGCAAGAGTTGCTTGAGAAAGGGTTCATCAGGCCTAGAACATCACCATGTGGGTCACCAATCATTTTGGTGAGAAAGAAAGATGGCTTGTGGAGAATGTGCATTGATTACTGAGCACTGAATAAGATAACAATAAAAAATCATTATCCCCTTCCTCGAATAGATGATCTTTTAGATCAATTGAAGGAAGCTGTTTATTTCACCAAGCTGGATTTGCATAGTGGATACCACCAGGTCAGAGTTGCAGAGCAAGATGCATGGAAGACTACTTTCAAAACAAAGCAGGGATTGTATGAATGGCTGGTTATGCTTTTTGGCTCGACCAATGCCCCTGCTACTTTCATGAGATTAATGAATGATGTACTCAGACCTTTTCTTGATGATTTTGTTATTGTGTATCTGGATGACATTCGGATTTTTAGTAAAACGTGGGAAGAACATTTAAAGCATGTTAAGCAGACATTAGATGTTTTGAAAAGAGAAAAACTTTATGTTAAACTCTCCAAATGTGAATTTGGCAAAACCTCTCTAAATTATTTGGGTCATATAGTAGGGGGAGGTGAATTGAAGATAGATCCCTCTAAAGTGGCAGTCATCATAAACTGGCCTAAACCCAAGTCTGCTACAGAAGTGAGAAACTTCTTAGGAGAAACACATTATTGGAGGATGTTCATTTCAAATTTTTCCTCACTTGTAGCTCCCTTACATTCTTTGACAGGATTGAACAAGGTGTTTCAGTCGGGAGGCAAATAGTAGAAAGCCTTCGACACCTTGAAAGAAAAAATTAGTACAACACCTGTACTAGCACTGCCAGATCTACAAAGACCATTTGAGATCCAAACTGATGCTAGTGACTATGCCATGGGAGAAGTGTTGACACAGCATGGTAAACCCATATGTTATCATTTTGAGACTTTTAATCCTGCAGTAGTTATCTATCCTACCTATGATAAATAATTGTATGCATTAGTTCAGAGTGTGAAAAAGTGGAAACATTACTTAATGGGAAAGGAAATAGTAATACATACTGATCATCAGCCACTTCAATACCTACACTCCCAAACTAAATTGCAGCAATCAGGACATTACAGATGGATGGGGTTTCTACAACAGTTTCATTTAGTGATCAGATATAAAAAGGGCATAGAGAACAAGGTTGCAGACATGTTCTCTAGACCCATTATAGATGCATCTACCCTACTTAAGCATAATTCTGTGCTGCATGAAAGCTACATAGAACAGTATGCTCAGGATATGGACTTTAAAGATGTATATGCAACTTTGAGTCAAGGCAAAAGAGTAGAAGAATTGGACTATCATGTGAAGGACCGACTCTTATATCATTTTGGGAAACTCTGCATTCCACAAACTGAGAGAGCAAAGATAATTAGGGAAACACCCACTTCTCTGATATCAGGTCATTTTGGGGTAAGTAAAATAGTTGCACAACTGCAAAGGTTATACTATTGGCCGAAAATGAGTGAGACAGTTTCTAGATATGTAAAGGGGTGTGCCATGTGTGCTAAAAGCAAGCCCCGCAATAGAAAACTAGGCTTTTACACTCCCTTGCTAGTTCCTTCTCACCCTTGGGAAAGCATTTCCATGGATTTTGTTGGAGGACTGCCTAAATCTAGGAAAGGTCATGATTATCTATATGTTTTTGTGGATAGGTTCAGCAAAATGTGTATTTTGATACCCTCTAGTAAACAGATTATAGCTGAACAAACTGCAAAACTATTCTTTGAACATGTATGGATTCATTTTGGATTACCCACTTCTATTGTATCTGATCAAGACACCCGATTTATGGGGAAGTTTTGGTCAAGATTGTGGGAACAAATGGACACCAAATAAAGAAAAGCACAACTTTTCATCCACAAACAGATGGCCAGACAAAAGTAGTTAATAGGATGGTGATCCAGCTACTGAGAGGGTATTGCAGCAAACACCATAAGCTATGGGATGATCACTTGTGTTATGTGCAGCATGCTTAAAATAGAGCCAAACATTGTTCTACATAGAGATATCCTTTTGAGACCTGTTTTGGTTTCATACCAAGGTCTCCTTTGGATTTTGTCTTTGGTAAAGA
>APFE030917253.1:83445-150533 GCA_000404065.3 Pinus taeda | reverse complement strand
GTTGATAGACACAGTGATGTGGACAAGGCAACTAGGTTCATTGAACAGATCTAGGAGATCCACCAGGCAATACAGGAACAACTTGAAAAGAGCCAGGCCAAGTACAAGGCTAGGCATGACAGGCATCAAATGGAGCATAGTTTTCAAGTTGGAGACCAAGTCTGGCTGTATATCAGCAAGGACAGACTACAAGGTGAAGGTAAAACGCTAAAACCTATCAGGTATGGACCCTTCAGGATACTTGAGAAGATTGGTGAGAATGATTTTTGCCTTGATCTACCAGCTTACATGCACATCTACTCAGTCATGAACGTGGATTGCTTGAGGTTGTTTGAACCTTAAATGATTGAGGACCCTGAAGAGCAGAGTCAATTACTTTCTGTTGATGACCTACTACCTAAATATCTTAATGAGTTGCAGGAAGACACAGTGTTGGATAGGAAGGTGAGGACGATGTGCAATGGACAAATGGAATACCTCAAAGTTGGGTTTAAAGGTTTGAAACTGAGCAGCATGAAGTGGATTGAGATTGGACAAGTGAGACAACAGTTTCCTCACTTAGTCGATGCTTAAAGAAAACCAACTTTTGGTGGTCCAAAAGCTTTTTCAGTAGGGAGGCTGTGATCCAAATCGGATCCACAAAAGACAGTCAAGAACTTTGACTATATCGAGTTAAACAAATCTTTAATGAAATCCAAAACAACATCAAAAACACCCTGAACCAGTGGCGATGGCAGCCGGCGTCGAACGACGAGGACCTCGGTCAAAGCGTGCTGACCGAGGCCCATGGAGACTGTGCAGGAGGTCAAAACAACCCTTGGAAGCCCTGGGTCAGGAAAAGGAGGCGATTTTGATGCACGATTAGTGCTTAATGGGCAAACAGGGCTGAAATGGGGGAGCCTCAAGCACTCAGTCATGTTGGGAACCAGAGAACCGCGGGCAGAAAAGCAAAAGCGCTAAAGGACAAAGGCAGGATCCGAGCTCTAGAAAACCAGGGGTATCGATCGGGGCACCCTTGAACGATAAGAGGTTTTGGACAAGAGTGGAGCGATCCCACTTAGCAATTGACGCGTGGCAGTGGAGGTGAGAGAAAAACCACCATGATCGCGCGCTAACGTTCTAGGAAGTCAACCGCGCTCGACGTACGTATGACATTGGATCTGGAGGAGCCCAAATCAGATGGCTGAGATTGTGCCCGATATAAAGAAGTGGAATCGACGGGGAAATAAGCTGTGATTTAAAAAAGGATTTGGAATCCGTTTGACTGCCACGGTGGAGAAAGAACGAAGCATGCTGGAACCAGTTAGATTGGGACACATGGCACTCACCGAGCGTTCATGCTGACGCCAAACAGGGAACTCCAAGCACAACTACCGAAGGTGAATCGATGCAAGTGGGAGAGGAACCAAACAGGCATAGGGATCGAATGGTTAAAGCCATGAATGGAGACAGTCAAATTTGTTGGAGGATTTGGAGACGAGTCCAAGCGACCATAGAGACAGTGAATAGTGAACCCTGAGAGGAGGATTGAACACAGAGAATGGTAAAGCCACGCAGAGGAGACAGAGGGTCGAGCTGACCACAGGCAGCATCAAATACTAGAGTGCTTGAAGATTCAAGCCTTCTCGTAGAGGAATCTGTCTGGACTGAGCATCACATTTGGCTCTTTCCACTGTAGTCCAAGGGTCACAGAGCTAGTAGGAAGAACAAGAGTCTGTGTACTCTGAGTAGCTTGGTGAATCCAAGAACCACCCTGCCAAGCAAAATCAACTGTCAGGAGAACTCATATTGAGTCCTTGTAATGTAATTTCTTTATTGTAAGACACAATAAAACAAGGCCACCACTGAAGTTGGACCGGAGACATAGCCCTGGACAATAGGGTGAACTGCTTATTAAAAATTGTTTGTGTCTTTGTGTTGCTTACTGTATTTCTCTGCTGTCTTTCCATTTAAAATGTCTTTGTATTGGAAATTTGATCTATCCGTTATTTCAATAACACAAAACACACACCAGCACATGATTCTGTAATACCTTTTGTTTAATAAATCTTCAACCGAGGTCACTCATAGGGTGATTATCACATCACTTCTCCAAATGGAAATAAATATATCATGAAATTTATTGATGACTACACCAGAATGTGTTGGGTTTATTTATTGAAGAACAAATCTAATACTATCCAACCATTCAATAAATTTCATACATGGATTGAAAATTATTCACAATCTGATATTGGATCTATTCACATTGATAATGGAAAATGATACACCTCAAATGAATTTGAAAACTATCTTCGCCAACAGGGGATTAAACATCAAACAATTGTGCCTTATAATCCCCAACAGAATAGAGTAGTTGAAAGAATGAAAGGACAATCTTAAATATGGTACCTTCGATAATGTTTTTCAAGAATGTAAAATTGATGTTTTGGGCTGATGCAGTTCTATGTGTTGTGTATGTAGAGAATAAATTTCCATCTAATCCTATTAGAAACAAGAATTCTTATGCAATGTGGTATGGACACATTCCTTCGGTAAAACATCTCAAGGTCTTTAGTTCCACCTATTATGCCTTGATGCCAAAGGAAGAAAGAAACAAAATTGGTGCAAGGAGTCGTAATTGTATCTTATTGGGGTATTAAAATACCTCCAAAGCATACCATATCTATGATGAAGTTCATAAGAAGTTTCTTGTATCTCGATATGTAATATTTCTTGAATCTTCCAAAACCGACAATGTTTTTGAGTGACATCTTGATTAATTGGATAGATTCAGACATGCAAAACAATTTCAAGAATTTGATAATCATATTCCACATCTTGAAGAGGGGATTCCTATACTAGATCACTCGTGGAATCTTCTTCTGAATCACTCTGTCCAACACATGAAGCTCCAACCACTGATGATACTTTGAGTGATGTGATTGATAGAATTGGGAGACTCAATATTGATTCAGTCCCAACTTAGTCAACTGAGTAGCCTGGGCCATCTGTGGAAGGTCCTCCAAAATGGCTAAAAAAGACACTTGAAAGTGTTCATCCTAATGAGGTTGGAAAGGCAGGAATAAGAAATTCAACCAGGAAAGCTAGAGGTGATGTAGATGATTCTGATTCACCTGTTGATATGGATGTTGCTTATGATTTTGAACTGAATTTGTCTACATGTTTTGAACCAACTTACTTTAAAGAAGTTGCTTCTCATGATGAATGGAAAGAAGTGATGCAGAAGGAGTATGATGCCTTGAGAAGTAATGGAACTTGGAAACTGGTTGATCCTCCAGTGGGAACCAAACCAACTAGCTATAAGTGGATCTACAAGAACAAGTATAAATCTGATGGCTCACTTGATAAGAACAAAGCTAGGCTTGTGGAAAAATGTTTTTCACAAAATAAAGGGGTCCATTATGAGGAGAAATTTTCCCCCACAACAAAATGGGATACCATCTGGACACTCTCTTCCTTGGAAGCTCAGATTGATTAGAAAGTCGATCAAATGGATGTAAAAACAACTTTCTTGAATGGATATCTAAAAGAAAATGTTTTTATGTCCCAACTAGAAGTATTTGTTGTGAAGTGCCATGAACATAAAGTATGAAAACTTGTGAAATAATTGTATGGACTCAAGCAAGCACCGTGAGCCTAGTATGAAAAGTTAACTGAGCATCTTGTGAAACTCAATTTCAAACATTATGATGTTTATGATGCAATTTTTTTGTTAAGAAAGTTGGCAAAACAGTTGTATATCTTTTGGTATATGTAGATGATATTTTGATGATAGTGAACATTGAGAGTGATGTTGCATCCATAAAGAAGGAATTGAGGAAACATTTTGAAATGACGGAATTGGGCTATGTTCACTACTATTTTGGTATTGAAGTAACTGAACATCTGAAGTCTATATTCCTCTATCAAAAGAAGTACATTGGAGATTTGTTGAACATGTTTTGCATGGCTGGGTGTAATACTTTGACTAATCCAATGGAACAGAACTTGAAGCTCACATCCATTTAAGGAAAGCATTTTTAGGATGCAACAAAATATAGATAACTTGTAGGAAGTCTCAACTACCTGACTATTACGAGATCAGACATTTCATTTTCTATTGGAATCCTCTCCAAGTTTATGCAAAAGCTTTGTGAGGGACACTGGTTTACTACAAAAAGATTTCTAAAGTAATTGAAGGGAACCCAAGACTTTGGACTCAAGTATACATAAGTGGGCAACTTCAGCTTGATCGGATACTCTGATTCAGACTTCGATGGAGACAAAGAAATAGGGATATCTACTTCAAGTTATCCTACAGAACTTGGATTAGGAGCTACCTCATGGAGGTCACGTCAACAATCAGTTCCAGTAAATTCAACAACAGAGGTAGAATATGTGGTAGCATATGTTCAAGAAACAAAGGAAATTGTGTGGCTTAGGAAAATTTTGGAAGATTTGCAGGTGAAACAAGTGCATTCAACTCCACTCATGATTAAAAACACCTCTACAATAAATTTGGCCAAGAACCCAAAGTTCCATGATTGAACAAAGAACATCAATACAAAATATCATCTGATTCAACATCATGTTGAGGCCAAGATAATCCATCTGTGCCATTGTTTCACTAATGAGTAGATTGCAGACATCTTCACCAAAGTTCTTGGAAGAGAAAAGTTGGAAAGGTTTAGAATGATGCTTGGACTCACAAACATCCCTTCAGATTAGGGGGGGGGGGAATGTTGACACCTAATCATCAGGATTGGGTGAATATTTGTAAATAATGTAAATAGTAAATAATGGAGAATAGGAATATGAAGAGACACTGGGAGGTGAAGCAGAAGAGTATCTCCTTCCTTGTATATATCTATGAGCAATTTTAATGAAGAATCACAATTCATTTGAGGAGTTACCTATTGGCCTGACAGTCCCAGAATCAGTTCCCCTGCACATTCCAAGGTAAGTAAATTTGTATTCCCTTTAATGTATGATGATTGATGTTACTGTAGTATGGATAATGGTTTGAATCTAGGGACTATAATGTGATGATGAAACTGCATATGTGTTAGATGCTTTATGGGATGTGTTAAGTGATTTGTTTCCATGTTTGTGTATTAACTGAATATACAAATGAATATGCGAGAAAGCCAAAATTGAAATAAGTCTAATAATTGCTAACGGTAGACATGAAATATTTGGCACATCAAAGCATATTAATTTCATGTTAACTAAAACCAGGTCATAATATAGCACTGGGCCATGAAAACTTGGATTAATGCTTGAAGAATAGTGTGTTTTGAGACCCTTTTACTAACATAAAATTACATAATAGACCTTCTACATAGCATGATCTATATTCCCTTGTGAGTCATATGTGGTCACATTATAAGTTGTTGTGTTGCTTGACGAGTATAAACATAATGCCGAAAGAATTTTTTCTCTAGTATCGGTAGACCACAAAATTTCCCTGAATCTCCTTCAGTCTTACACTTTAGTTGGTTGTATATTTATTATTGGCATCATAAAGCAATGGTCAAGGCACTTTCTTACTCTTTGTCTCAACATGGAGATGTTTGCAAGCTCGACACAAGGTCTGGCACCATTCGTGTGTGGTAGGTGAGGTTGGAACCTCCCCATAGTCTATGACAAGACCGTGGTAGGTAATCCATGTAGGAGTGTCTATTCCTCCCATGGTGGCATTATTAGAAAATTATATATTACAGAGAAATGGAAGACATAAAATATATTTCAGAAATATAAACACAGAAAACACATAAAACAACAGAGACATAGGTATACGTGCTTCACCCAATTTGGGCTACGTCCAGGAAGAAACAACTAGTCCTTCCTTTTATATTATCCAACAAAATGAAGAAATACAACCTACAACAGATCTGTTGTAATTCCCTCTTCACTCTCACATAATCTCCTCTCTCTTTCTCACTCAGAATATAGATATACATAGACACAATACAATTCCCTCATATATAGTGAGGGGTTTCCTTCTAGGCCAAAAAACCACAAATTAAACATAACTTCTACCATCAAATCTCCACCTAATGAATGACCCAGATTTACTATGAAATTACAACATTTTACAAGGCAATTTTACATCTATTTTTTGCTTCAGGGGCATTGACCCTGATCCCCTACCGGGGGGGCTCCCAAAGATCGTAGCCCCCCATGACCCCCCTTGTAGCACAAATATTACAAGTGGCATTACTGCCACATTATGAACTAGAGTTTAATGTAGTGATACCTCTGAATAAAGAAGATAATCAGGCTCCACTCCCAACAATATCCCACTTGGAGACTGATTATAGCAACTCCACCATTGCTTCATTTGTTGGACAATGACTCCACTTTGGACCTGTTTGTTTCTCATCTTCTTCATCATACTTGAATACCAATTGAAACTGAGAAGAATCTTAGTTTCTCCCTGGTTACGACTTTCGCTAACATATCTGCAAGATTCTGGCTAGTGTGTATCTTTTCCAGCTTCAACTATCCATCTTTCAACACTAACTATATGAAATGGTACTTGAGCTGTATATGTTTAGTCTTGGAACGAAATGCATAGTTCTTTGAAAGATGTATGGTGCTCTGGCTATCATTGCGTAATATGTCGAACTCCTACTTCTTACCCAATTCATCCAAAATCCTTTGTAATGAAATCATTTATTTACTAGCCTCTCTAGCAACAACATACTCTCCTTCCATCGTTGAGAGTGCAACAACACTTTGTAGTTTTGAAAGCGAATTGATAGTTGTTCCACCTATAGTAAACACATACCCTATTGTGCTCCTCCTATTATCTCTATCATCCGCCATATCTGCATCAACATATCCTTGTAGAGCAATGTTTGAACCACCAAAGCATAATGCTTGATTTGTGGTACCTCTCAAATACCTGAGAATCCACTTCACCGCCATCCAATGTTATTTTCCAGGATTGTTCATGTACCTGCTTATAACTCCCACTGCATGTGCAATATTCAGCCTTGTGCAGACCATTGCATGCATTAAGCTTCCAACTATGGATGCATATGGAACTTTAGACATATAAGCCATTTATTCCTGAGTCTTGGGACACACCTCCTTACCTAGTTTGAAATGACTAGCCAAAGGTATACTAACTGGTTTTGCATTTTGCATATTAAATATTTTCAACACCTTTTCTATGTACTCACTCCGAGACAATGTTAATTTTTGATTCTTCATGTCTCTAGTTATTCTCATACCAAGGATTTGTTTTGCAGCACCCAAATCCTTCATTGCAAATGAGTTTGCCAATTTTATTTTGAGCACATTTATTTTATGCATGTTAGAACCTGCAACAAGCATGTCATCTACATATAATAACAATATAATATAGTTGCCATCATTTTTCCTTTTCAGATAAGCACAATGATCAGAGTGACATCTAGTACAACCTTGTTCAGACATAAACTTGTCAAATTTTAGATACCAATGCCTTGGAGCCTGTTTTAAGCCATACAAGCTCTTATTCAACCTACACACTAGTTTCTCCTTCCCTTTTACCTCATATCCTTGTGGATGTTGTATATATATCTCTTCCTCCAAATCCCCATGGAGAAAGGTTTTTTTTACATCTAACTGCTCAAGATGCAAATCTTCAGCTGCTACTAGACTTAAAATAGTTCTGATTGAAGTCATGTTTAACAACAAGATAAAATATCTCATCAAAATCTATACCCTTTTTCTATGAAAAACCCTTCACCAAAAGTCTAGCTTTATACCTTTTTCTACCTCCATCTTCTTCCTTCAACCTATAAACCAATTTATTCTGCAATGCTTTTTTACCTGCAGAAAACCCGACTAAGTCCCAAGTCTAGTTATGTGCTAAGGATTCCATCTCTCCTTTCATGGCTTACTCCCACTTCTTCTTCTTTTCTACCTGCACCACTTCTTCATAACATTTTGGTTCACTAGAATCATTCAATAATACATAATATAATGAAGGAGAGTATCATTCAGGGGGTCTACTTATCCTGGTAGATCTTCTAACACCACTTTCAAGTGTTTGAGTTGCTTGTTGTTGTTGTTCTAGTCGTTGATCATTATGATTTTTAAGCACCATAACTTTTTTTTTTTATCCCATCAAGCGTTGTGTACTCTTTGTTTTCTTTTTCTTATTTTTTTTCTTGCAGGTGATCCTTATACAAAACCTTTTCATTGAATATGACATCTCTGATTCTAATGTTTTTTGTGTTTTTCATAATCATAAAAGCGATAACCAAAATCATTAACACCATATCCAATAAAGGTACATTTCTTTGATTTTGCCTCAAGCTTTGTTCTATTTTCTTTATTAATGTGGACAAAGGCTTCACAACCAAAAGTATTTAAAAATGAGTAGTTTACCCTTTTACCTGTCCATGCCTCCTCTAGAATACCACCATCCAACAAACTTGAAGGCCATCTGTTTATTAGATAAACAACAATATCTACAGCATCTGCCCAAAATTGTAAAGGCAATCCTGCATGCAATCTCATGCACCTTGAATGCTCCATGATTATCTTCTTCATCCTTTATGACACACCATTTTCTTGTGTTGTTCCTGGAACTGTCTTCTCTCTACAAATTCCATTCTCTGAATAATACTTATCAAACTCTTTGTTGCAATATTCACCTCCATTGTGTGATCTAAGACACTTCAACCTTCTTCCTGTCTCATTTTCAACCAAAGGTTTCCTTTTCTTGAAAGTATCAAATACATTAGATTTATTTCGAATACAATAAATCCAGGTCTTTCTAGTTGCATCATCAGTAAAAGTGACATAATAAAAAAATCCACTGAGAGATGATACCTAAGTAGGTCCCCATACGTTTGTATGCACAAGCTATAATTTTTCTCTCTTCTTTTCTTTCCCAACTCTGAGGAATCTGACTCTCTTCTGTTTTCCATAAACATAATTCTCACAGAATTTTAAATCAACATGCTTCAAACCTGGCAATAAATTTCTTGAGTGAAGAGTCTACATCCCCTTCTCACTCATGTGCCCAAGCCTATGATGCCACAATGTCGTATCTTCTCCTGTAGAGGTTAAAGAATTAACAGAATTAGAAACACCATATAATTACAATGTACCAACATTTTCTCTTTTTGCTATTACCAGAGCTCCTTTAGTGACCTTCTAATTTTCATTTGTAAAAGTAGTTACACAGCCTTCACCTCCCAACTACCCTGTTGGAATTAGATTTTCCTTTAGATTTGGAACATGCCTTACCTCCTCCAATAGCCATTGATTTCCATTCTATTGTTTTATGAAAATTGTACCCATTCCAATGATTTTACAGGGTTTATCATCACCCAATCAGACTTGTCCAAAATCTCCTTGAACACAGTCATGGAAATGTTTCCTATCAGGTGTGGCATGGAATTAGGTGCCTAAATCTACCACCCAAGCATCAATAATATTTTCTAATGAAAGAATCAAAGCATCTTGCGACACATCACCTGTCACATTCGCTTCATGATTTTTTTCTTGCTGCACATCTCCTTCTTTTCCCTTCCGAGACTCTCAGTATTTCTTCAGGTATCCTTTATTCCCTCATTTCCAACACACTATCCCTGTTCTAGATTTCAATCTACCTTTCCTTAACTTACTATGATATCTTGGGCTCTTTCCTCTTTCCATTTTTCTTCCCCTAGTCTTTGCAGTCAAAGCATTACCTGATGTCTCATCAGAGCTTTTCTATCGCATTTCCTTGCTAATGATTTCACCGACAACATCATCAAACTTTAAAGTACTAGATTTAGAGATAGATTTACTAATGGCCATAAATAAAACATTCCAAATTTTTTCCAATGAGATAATAGAGACCTAACTTCATCATCAAAAGCTACCCCTACAGAACTTAACTGACTCGTAACTGTATTAAATTTATTTAAATGATAAACAACAGATCCACCTTCTCACATCTTCATATTAAATAAACGAGGGTTTTTCATATAGTTTGGCTAATTCCAACATTAAACCCTTTATTTCCATTTCCTTTCAAATATTAAAGTCTATCGACACCACTAGGCATAGCTGTATTGTTCCAAGTGCCTTTCTATCTTGAATATCCCATTTTGTGTATATCATACTTGTCACCTTCTTTTCCTTTCCGCTCAATGGTTGGTACAGATATTTCTGGTACAAATAATCTTCCATAGCTAGAAGTTTTGGCCATTAAATTTTTTGACCCTAAACCTACCATCTTCCACCATTGCTCCCACTCGAACTAGGAATCGTTCTCTCCTATGATTTTATCAGCCAAATAGACCTTCAGCTCTGATACCAGTTGTTAGAAAATTATATATTACAAAGAAATGGAATACATAAAATATATTGTAGAAATATAAACACATAAAACACATAAAAGAAGAAAGACACAAATATACGTGGACCCCCCTTGCAACGCAAATATTACGGGAAGCGTTGCCGCCACATTACGAACTAGGGTCCAATGTGGTGATATCTCTGAATAAATAAGATAATCAGGCTCCACACCCAATAGGCATTCCCTCCCTATGGGATGGGAAGACTCATGGGTGAGGAACTCACTGGAGAACCAATCACATTGTAAATAACTCTAAGCAACCAAGAGTATCATCATGAACCTGTAAAATGCATCTGGAGGACTACTAGACTCTTGAGAAAAAATATATATCTAGTGAGGCAAGTTCAAAGAAGTCTGAGCAACAATAGAGCTTGTACCTCGGAGGGTTTTCAAGTTCTCCATATAAGGCATCTCTCAATATGGAATTGGAATCCATGGGCCGAGTCATGGCAGAAAGGAGTCAGAAGGTCTTATGATAATGTCAAAGGAAGGAGGCCCTAAACTTATACAAGAAGTAGGCTAATCTTATCCAAAGAATGGTAAAAGCCCTAATAAAAGGGGATTTTTTTATTGTTGGAGCATTATTCCCTTCATGAGATTAGTAAGAATGAGAGGGTAGAAGGCAATAGAGTGGGAATTCGAAAGGTGATTTAAGTTGGGAGACGATGACTTAGTGGCATAAGAGCATCAGGGTTCTGTCAAGAGACAGTGATGAAATATTCCGTTACAAGGACCATTAGGCAAGGGAAGGATACCATAAAGAGGAAACTTGGGAAGCCCATAACGTCAGAAGGTTAGGAAGCTATGGAAAGAAATATTTATTAGGTTCAAGGTTCAAGGGTCCGATAACTAAATGGCGACCCAATACTAATCTAAATTTCCAAAGGGTTTTCCCTTTACATAAAGACAACATGGGCACAAAGTCTTGAGAACACGTGGCCAATGGTTGGGCATTTCACGTACCCCAATAAGCCACTTGTGGACAAAACATTAAACCTACTGAGGATGGAAAGGAGCATGGTCAACATCAAGGTGACATTACTCAAGAAATGGTTAGACTCTGGAGGTAAAAAATCTAGTAAGGATGGATTGTCTCAGGGAAAGTCTTAGACTATTAGTTGATGGAAGCCCTACATTTCTAGGGTCATTACCTGGTAGAAATCATATGGATTTATAAGGGCAATGGGGCCATGAGGAGACATGGTAGATGGCATGAATATATGATATGGTTGTTAGCAAGGAAGTTGGTAGACCATTAGGCAATAGGTCGGGTTCTAGGGGGAGGCTCAACTCAAAAACTCAAAGCACCATGAGGATCCTTGAGACCTAAGACATCAGCTAGCCAGATTATTTCGGAAGAGAAGATGAGCACTGAGAATTTAGGCGTAAACAGTTCCCAGAGTCGAGCACAACCTATGTGTATATACACACACACACACACACACACACACACACACACAGAAGTATAAATATAAGGTAAAAAATTGTAATATATAATCAAGGGAACAAAAGTACACATAAGAATATTTTACCCCATTCCTCGAAGGTAAAAATGAAGGAGTCAAGTATTTCACAGAAGTATAGTGATGAAATTGGTTTGGAAGACAAGTTGGGGCTCTTGGAAATAAGGAATGAAAAAAATCACTCATCCCAACTAGTTGAAGGTTGAGCTCTGGTTTCACCAGACTGCACTATCAAAGCTTCTTTGGTCACTGATTCTTTGAGGGGATCAATGCAATCCACATGTTAAAATATGTGTGATGAGTTTAATTTATTTCATCACCTTCCTATAATAATATTGTCATGTGTCGTGTTCATAATTTATGAATATTTAACAAGATGAAAACAGGGCCACTTCCGACCTACCCGAATGGTGAGAAATTGTTTGCTTAACCAAGCTAGATTCTCCACCATAGAGAACATTACATGTGCTTACAATTCTGGAGTACAGTATCAATAGAAAATCAACATCCCGAGGACAAGAGATATTATGTACGTATAACTAGTGAATAGAATATTTTGAATGTATGAGTGAAAGGAATACATTTGAAGTTGAAGGAAATATATTTGTGTTGCAGTTGAAGTCAAGCTGAAGTAGACATTTTAAGGATAGTGGGCCACTCGATTTGGAATATGATTCAAGGATTTTGGAAATAAAGAATAAAAAAAGAAATCCCCGACCCCAACTAGATGGAGGCCGGTCTTCGGTTTCAACGGACTGTGCACTCAATGCTTCTTTCCCTGATGCTTTAGGGAACCTTAAATGAATGAAATTTCATTAAAAGGATTCATACTTTCAAAATTTCATCGAAGAAAACAATTTTTGTTGTATACAGGAAACTTTATCCATTGTACAAAATGGTATTCAATGTCACCTTAAAAGTCTACATCAAGGTAGCAGTATGTTACAAGGAGGCATATGGCCAAAGTCACTTCAAAGTGTACAAGAAGATTGTAGTCAATGTTGGGTTGATAGAGTACAAAAACTACACTAATTTACACAATGAATAATGGAGAATCAGGATTGGAAACCTAAGATGGACACTACAAGACCACTATTTTATTAAGATATATATATATATATTTGTTTTGTAATTTCCACTTTAGAAATTGTTTGTTTAATTTTTATTTAGCATTGAATTAATTTAAAAGTCAATAGATATGGAATGCCATAGAGAGGGATAATAAGAGATTTCAAATATTGATCAAATATGAAAAATCGATATAAAGTTATTCATTAGCTTTCATCCATGATAAATCTACACAATGTAAAACATTGAGAGATTACATAGGAGAAAACATAACATGTTGTAAATGGCAGATTGTTTGCTTGGTAAAGTTCTACCGCAAGGAAGAAAGAATATGGTGATTTCATTCTATTTTAGTCTATAACCTTTGCTAGGACTACTTAATATTATCCAAGTCATTCAAATTATTAGTGATTAAATCAAATTTCCACCTAATTGGCATAGGTCTCATATTCCATCCAATGTAACCTATGTTGAAACTTCACATCAACTATTTAGTATAATACATATGTTTTGAAGTAAAACTAATAGATGACTACTCTCATAATTAAATGATTTTTAAAATGTATTTGATTCATATAATTAAAAAAAAGTCCCTAAATGGAAATTTTCATTATGTAATACATCTTATGAAACACATTAAGTAATAATTGAAACAAAAGCCACATGGTGGCATGTCACTTCTTATTTGTATACATTATTTATGTGCATGTAGTTTTTAGTTCATTTACTTATCATGTTATGTGTGAATAAGAAGATCAACTTATAGCTTGATTTTTTATATACAAAGAAAGTTGAGACCCAACGAATTGCCAAAAAAAAAGGCCAAGTATTTTGAAACTAATACCAAACTATTCCATTTTAGTTTCTAATTTCAAAGTTTTGAATCTTAATTTCTAAGTGCAATTTTATAGATTGTTCTTAATTGAAGAAAAAAATGAAGTTTTGATATTATCAATTTTTTTTCATCAGCTCATTCTATTTTTATTGGTATTTATTTACATTGAATGGGAAAACAAGTTTTTTTGCAAGAATTACTTTTAGCTATATTTCTATAAAATGACATTCGTGTTGTTGTTTTTTTGGTTTAATTTTGTACTAATATTTACAGTTTAATAGATAATTTATTTGCTAAAAAAAAAAGTAAACAGTTGGAGCACTTTGACATTTGATTCACTTTTAATAAGATCAACAAACAAGAATAAAAAATAGAAAAGGGTATTTGTTTGTTATTATTTTTTTAGATTTTTACTGTCTATGTGTTAGTCTCATCAAAGGTTCTAGTATAAGCTACATTGTAAAAATAATGTACATACATTGTAATATTCAGAATAACAAAATAAAGAGGAGATGACGAAGTCTGAGGACATGGATTGCAGAGCTAGAAATGGATAATTCCTGGTAGGGATGATACATGTTATTGTGAAAAAAGGAAAATTAAATTGTGCGATAAGCATTAAAGGCTTAGTGGTCCATGAGGTAAAGGGGATGGTTTTTGAAATTAAATGGTCTTAGGAAAATATTCATGCCCATGCTTGTTTGAAATAATACAAGTAGCAAAAGGGAACATAAGTTATGGACTGATTGCAAGAGCAAGGATGCAGTAGCAAGGGAGGGACATGAAACTTGATCCAAAGGAAAGAGAGTCATTGGGAAGAGATGACATGGGTAGAGGGCTAGATTCAGTCTTACTACAGATAGAAACGATAAATATTGTATGATTAAAATTTTGAATTAATTGTTTATGCTGCATTGTCATTGTAATAGATATGGATAAATAACAAATGAAATATGTGTTGTTTCGATTATCTCTAGAATGAAACTGTGAACTGATATTTTCCTAATTTGTATATTGATTGTGGTTACAATTATGCATGGGAACATGTGTCCTATGCTTCTATAAAAATTTAAATAAGTTAATATTATAAACAATAGTAATTACAGAGTATCTGAAGTTCAAACTAAAGAAAAGGCCCATAATAGTTTTTCCTAAATGCTTAATGATATCATAAATAATTCAGTAAATGAAGTTAAGGACCTCAATGATCTATTCAAATTTTAAAACAAGATCAGTTAGAACAACTGGGTTATGAGACTATTTCTATTATTGTACAAATCTATACGAGAGATGCTCTATTTGACAGAGATGGTCAATGTGTACATTAAGATATATGATCACAAAATATTGTCCTCCCAAGTAAACAATATGCAAAAGATGAAGTGAATGTACTTAGGCTGATTAGGTCTTATTGTAGTGCTCCTAGAGGCTTTAGCCTTTATTTTACATGAGCCCCTATTCCAATGACAAACAACTTGGCAATGAGGATCACAAGTCCCTGTCAATAGCCAAATTCCCAGGTTACCCATGAGCAATCTAGAGGAGCTGTTGAGAGAGTTCATGATAATTTTAGAATAGTTGGTGTGTGGTAGGTGAGGTGGAAGCCCAATGTAAGGTGGCTCCAAGCTTCTATTAGATAAGAAATGCAATACCACATATGCCACCATGTGAGGAATTCCCTACCCGAAGGCAAATAAGCGCCATGGGATAGTAATTCCTCAACGTAACTATCACCCAAGTTTAGAAGGGGTAACATTGTGGAACATATTAGTATGAATTTGATATAGTGGCGAGGTGGTCGTTTAGATCTACAACTGGAATGAATTCCTAAGAGTAGCCTACAGTCGACAAGATTAGTTGGAGGTAGTTCATGTAGAAACACACCTGGTCTTTGAGGAAAATGTAGAAATGCCAACGAAATATTATGCATAGTTAAGATCCAGAGGGACATGGCACAATAATTCTTCAAAAATAAGAAAGAATGTTTAATTTCGAGAAAAGGGGAAAAATGTTGAAAATATAATTATTATCTTGTTGCAGTTAGGACCATGGGTGAGAAAATTTGTTATTGGGGCAACACGATTCTCCTGTTGTATGATTGGACATTGCACATGGATTATATGCAAGGTTCAAAGAACGAGGTGTGTAATGTAGATTTGGCAGGACAAGGTCATAGGTACATAATAGCATAAGAAAAGTAGTGCAGAACTTCATTTAGTGCAAGCTTCAGAGGTCTGGTTGTATTCATTTGTAGTCACCCATTGTTGCTAGTCGCGTGGTTGGAAGGTTCGGTAGTTGGGAGGTTACATTCTTCCTCAAGATAATTTTGCATCTAATGTCTGACTTAATATTGGGCTAATTGTACAATGGGGAGGTCAGACGGGTAGGTGTTTTTTGTTTTATGACAATTATTCGATGGTGAGGCCAACTATACCATAGTCAGGTAGTTTCATTAGGTTGGTTAGTTTTACATTCGAGCAATGCGAAGGTCAGGAAGTCTGGTAGTTTGATAGTCGGGAAATGTTGAGGTTTAGAGGTTGATTAGTTTGACAGTCAGGTAATTCTAAGGTTGGGAGTTTAGTCCAACTATTTATAAAAATCATAGTCACTCGGTGTTCCAAGTTGAGTGGTCAGAAGGTCAGGTCATTTGATAGTTCGGTGGTTTTATTAGGTCAATAATTTCACAGTTGGGCATTACTGAAGTCAAGAGGTCGAGTAGTTTGACATTTTCTAATGTTGAAGTTGGAGGTCAGGCCGATTATTTAAAAAAATTATAGTCACTCTGTGTTGCTAGTCGGGTGGCCGGAAGGTCAGGTAGTCGAAAGGTTGTATTTCTTATCTACAAAATGTTTCTAGATCTGCCTTTCGACTTAATTTTCAAATATATTATATATTATATATATATATATATATATATTATATATATATATATATATATATATATATATAATATATATATATATAATATATATAATATATATATTATATATATATATTCTAAGGCTTTTGTTTTTATGGATTTTTAATGAACAATAGGAAAAATTGCAGAACAAACAAAGAAAGGAGATTGTTGAGTTTGTCACGAGTTTTTTCTTTTTGTGATACGGTCGTACAATCTAGAGGCCAAACAGTAAGTCCTTTTTTTTATGATTCATTTATACTATCATGAGCTAGGATAAACCATAGTAAGGTGAACTCATGAGGTCAAATAGGTTCAAATTCTGGGAATGCCGAGGTTGGTAGGTTAGCCTGATTAGTTATAAAAAAAATCATGGTCAGTTCGAGTTTCTAGTCATGTGGTCAGAAGGTCGGGAGCTTGTATATATATATATATATTATTTATTTATTATTATACTATTTTTAATTTTTTTTCCTTCTGAAATCCGACTTGCAACTAGTCTTTAAAATATATATATATATATATATATATATATATATATATATATATATATATATTATATATACTATATATATATATATATATATATATATATATATATATTGTATTGAATTTTGTTTTATGATTTTGTGAGATGAAAAGGGGAAAAAAGCTTGTTGTAATCATGACAGAAAGATTGTAAATTATTCGGTGAATATTTAGATTATAAGTTTCATACTAAGAAATTATAGAACAAATAAATGTAGAAGACTCGATTTTCCTCTGTCCAACAAGTTATGAAAAGAGTTTACTATGTCAACACTATAATTTTTTTCTTGACTCTCAGTTTAGTTATGGATATCATAAGTCTCTATGCTATGTGACAAAGTCTTTCTCGAACTTTAGTGACTGGTTCTCAAAGCCTATATTCCTTGTGTGTTTGTGTTTACATTTACATTTAGTAGTACATTTATATCTAGTTAAAATTGTATTTAGGGAAAAACAAATTGAGACCGTTGAATACAAGAACATAGTGTAGAAGGAAACACAGATGCTCAATCCATTGATGCATCAACATATTGCGTCCCTTATATGCCAAAAATGGATTGCTCCATTACAGTTGCATTTAAACAAATTCAGAAAAAAAATGCATGTCTTGTCGACACAAGAAAATTAAAACTATTCACAAACTTGGAAACACATTGCTAAATATATAACCAATGCCAAGTGGAAAAACAATGCACATTGTTTTATGCTTGTATCTATATTCAGCTTCTAGAAGAATAATTTTCATGAACACTGGTCGAGCTCAAGAAATAACATATGTTCTGAAAAGACCTATTATGAAGAAAAAAATCTGATAAGTCTTAGTTCTATAGTTACAGTTGTATTCATAGATGAATACTTGAGAGTAATGAATACACAAACATAGTAATTGACAGAGAATTTTTTGATAAAATGTGCAGGTATTTGGCCAACTCTTTGTGTATAATATCTATTCTGTTGGGACTCTCAACACACTCAGTGTGCAAATGGGCTTCAACATTGAATAAGTTGTGATGTTCTGCTTCATCTTATAGGCATAATGGTATTCATGGACATAATAACGCACATACATAACAAGAAGAAACCGTGCAATGGAAATTAGTGGAAGATATCTTGTTCAGAAAACTTCTACAATAGTGCTCAAAAGAATATTAACTTTAATGTGTCATATACATTGATAAATGTTTTGACAAGAAATAGATGAGTCTACTATATTATAAGCATTATGAATATGAACAATAATTAAGGCACAATTATTAATGCAACAATTGATATGCTTTCTTCCACTTTACCTAAGGAATTGTTGGAAGGTGGCAAAAAATCCTCTTGGAAAAAGTTAGTATGTGCACGATCAAAGTTCCATTTTTTTTTTTGTATGGCTGCATAGCACTTGTAATAAAGATCTCACTATCTATGTAAAACTTAAATTAAACTAAGATCTACAGTTCAATCCAACCATTGATGGCGATGAATACAATATTTTGCAAGATAATCATGATTATGTATGTGTAAAATTTGGGCCACTCCTATTACATAACACAATAGATATTCTAGCTTCAATAACTCAAGTGACTGGCCCATGAGAATGTGCATACCAATTCTCACTTGGACACTTTGACATATTGTCAATTGAACAAATCTTACTTGAACAAGGCTTGCAGATCTATGCAAAAAATATCAATGACTATGATGACTATTTTTTAATCTATTTGTACACTTGTGCCATGTTTCAATATGTCTAACATGAAAAAAACAATTGTACAATTTTTTTTTTAATTGTTTCATTTGAAATGTATCAATTATTCACAAGCTTATACTGTAAACTCATCACTTCCATATGCATATGGACATATCTGTAATATAGAAACATTTTTTTTTTCTTCAAATTCTATGCATCAAACACATGCTCCAAAGTTCTATACATTATGGATGTACCAATATCATCTAAAAATGCACATCTACCTAACGGTTTATGCAATATAAATAGCACCAATTAAATCATTTAAATGATGATAACGCCATACATAATATGATGAAATTTGAATTCCTATTTAGAATTGAACTCACAAGATTGAACAGATAAGATTTGGTTGGAGATTTAAATAAAAACTTCAAAAATATTTTCAGGTTTTGATACTATCCAACCAATTTTTTTAGTATTTTATGGAATATCTATACATAGATAATTTTAAGTAAATTAACAACAATTTATATGTCATAGAGAAGAGCAAGATTTCCTAAATTTGAGTATTATATTGCAATGATCAACTAGGAATAAGTAAATCTACAAAAAAAAATATTTTTTAATATAAAAAAATGTAAATTTAAAAAATTTCATAAGGAATCTTAAACAAAATTATCAAATATTGATTAGGAATCAAACATCACAAGTCATAGAGTAAAATCAGAGGCATTTATTAAGTAATTAAAATCTTGCACTGACATAAATGTCATAATTCATTACACATGAGCACTGAAAAGGGTATTGAAAAAAGTTGACATTTCAAAATTGATTAAAAACATCCAAGTGTGTAGTCTTCACTGATTATGGACCCTTTGCACCAATGCATAAAGGTCTATAAATACTAAAACATAATAAAATAATATAGGTCTTGGAACATGAAAATCAATAGTGTTTCTGAAAGTAATACTGAACTCTAAAATTTTGTAAGTCTAATTGAAATATGGTAGGGAAGCAAACATTTTATCCTCGTCATCAAATTATTCATAATTGATACTAAGTTGTAGGTCAGGTGCATGTACTTCTATATAAGCTTCCCATTGTGAATATAACTCATATAATGCAGAGAAATAAATGGGAGGAATCTGATTGATGTTTATATGGCAGTCAAAAATTAATCCTTCTACTATTTTCTTCTTCTTTTGATATTTCACGTCAAACTTGGAAATAAGCCTGATTTCTCAAAGGGAAGTTGCATAATTTTTTGGAAACTTTGTTTTGTTCAGACTGTATTTTTTTTTTTATTTCTACCTGGTCCTTGGAAACAAGATCTTCTGTGGACTATTTAATTCTCACAGAATTGCTTCCTTTAATGACTTGCTACTTGATTGGTCAAATTATTCTATAAAGTCTATTCCTTTTCCGAAATTAATAAATATTGCTCATATGTCATTTGTATGCATGCTATGATTTCTTTTTTCTCTTTCTCCCTGCAACTTAGTGAAGAAAGCATCAATATTTTTTGTCTCTTAGAAACTCTTGGAATTTTAGTAGATTGAAATTCGTTTTGCCAGTCAAGTATTAAAAGAAACTTTCTTTTAATCGATTTGACTTCTTCTACCAATGAATCAATTATTTCACTTAAATGTTTAACTTCTTGATAAAAATTTGATATTTTATGCATTTGTTTATAGAATTTTGATTGATTCTTCCTTAAAAGTAGTCAAATTTGCAAACCTTGATCTTTTAAAGTGTCAAGACTCTGTGTTTCCTATTTATTCTCGATCACTTGATATTTAAGAGATTCAATTTCCTATTGCAAAGCTGTGATAATATTGGAAAAATTGTTTTATGCTTCTTCCTTCAAGATATGACTTTGATCTTCATGTAATATTCTCAATTCCTGAATCTCTTGTTCATGTTTTACATTTTCTTGTTGCAATTTTTTTTTTTAAATGCTTCTACTAGTTTCTCTTTCTACAATAAATCCTTGAATTAAAGTAACATAATGCCGTTGTGGGTTTTCTTCACTAAACAATTCATTTTTCTTCAATTTTTCCTCCAAAACATTAATTTTATGTAAACTATCATCATATGAATGTGCAATCTCATTCAAATGATAATTATTGTAATTGAAAAAAGCTCCTAAAGCTAATGAAGATTCATGAGTTTTTTTTTATGTCTCCCTGTGTTAATTTTTCACATGGACACATTGTTCTTTGCTTTGATAATTTCATTTCATCATTAATACATTAAGTTCACTTGATATCATCATTACATTATTCAGATCTACACCATTATTCCTCAACATATGCAATTATATAGAAAGAACAACAACAATGTCATAATGTAGCAGAACATAAAGGAATAATAGAACAAAATCATATGCACACAGATAGAGACACCAAGGTTGGTTTGAGACTAGGGAAAAACCCACTATGGATAAAACCCTTGCAAATATTCTTCTTCTTATATCATCATCGAATGGTTAAAAGAAAATAGAGTAAAATTATCCATAACTTTATATATGAAACAAAACTGATATTATATCCATGAAACAAATCTAATCGTGCTTAAAATCAAAACCCTCATCCTGATGGTTGTAATGTGTTGTCACTCACTGTAGTCAACTAGTGGATACTGATTTCATTATGTTGAAAATTGTTGTCACTGAGCGGAATATTCGGAATACTAAAATATCGAGTCCTAGATGCAGGGAGGAGGAGCTCTACGAGTGTATATAAAAATCCCGAATGCTCTCTGCAAAATGTATGCCAATGTCTATGGGTGTCAAAATACTCCTTAGACCATTATGTGCATGGTTCTAGGGACCAACTCACCAAATATGATGCAAACCCCCAGATTCTCTCTTGTAGTTATTGTGCGTGCATCTGAGACAACGTGGTTGCTCTCAAGGCCACTCTCTGGGAGCGTCTAGGGACCAACACCTACGAATCTACCTCTAAAACCTTTGACGCTACCATAATATTTTCTGCCAGTGTCTAGGGCTCTTTGGATGTTGTCTTTACCCCTATGTGCCAGCGTTTAGGGATTAAAATGCTCAGTTTTGTGCTAGCGTGCGAGATCCAGAAAACCCTAGATCAGTATGAGCTTTGACCTTGAGATTTTGGACGCTTGCACAAACCTTCCTCCGATGGACCTCTGCGAACCAGGAAAATAAGAGAAGAGAAATTTTCTTTATCAATGTTTCGAAATGAGCTTGAGGTCTCTCTATTTATAGGCTTTCATGAGAGTCCACTTGTGGTTAAGGCCGACCTCTCCAATTTAACATGTACTTAGGGTTGACCTAGCACAATATACATGAGTGAATAAATAAATTCAAAAACCAACTTTTTCTTATCCAAAAAAGTTGATATTTAGGGTCATTTTGGTCCTATCGAAAATAGGAATCTAATGCAATAATTATCTTCATCATATGAGTTGTCCAAAGTGGAATTTTACTGTAGTTGCAAAAATTAACACTCCCTCTGAACTAGGGAGAATTCCACTTTCCAATATATGTCCATCGATAAATATTCCATTCTTGTGCCTTCAAGTGTCATCACGTATCATTCCTGATCATCTCCTTCATGTAGTCATTATGCCATGACCACCTCATGTATCTCATCATCACAAATCATCAATGTACATTTCAATCTATCCCTTGCTTATTCCTGCTTATCTCTTCATTATTCCTACTTTTCTGTTGAACATTCTCGAATTTAGAAGAAGAATATTTTTTTACTAGAGGGGAGCTTAAGCTACCATCCTCTATCCATCAAGCTACTATCTAGAATCTCTATCAGTTGGCTACTACCCAAAATATCATCATCAATTGCCATCGGAGAGCATATCATCAAGGATCACATCTCAACTTATAGTCTCATCATGGAGCACATCTCAACCCAAAATCTCATGGAGGAGCTATACATATACAACCCCATATCAAGAAATAGGATATACAACCACACATGGGAGCACATCGCGACCCTGTGATCTCATTAGGGAGCTCAATCTCATCTTGGAATCACATAGGGTTATCTCAACCCATCCAATTTCCTATTGATCTTCCCATCGATGACCCTAAATATTCATGTGTTAGAACACCTACATCATAATAGACTTGGGTTATACACCCCAAGTACACTATCAACTCATTGGCCAAATGAGGAGTGGTATTCCCAACAAGACCAACTTGTTGGCATGATGCCAATCGGGGTATACTTTGTAAAGACTAGAAAAGGGAGAGATATTCTCTAACCTTATGTAGATAGGGGATCAAAATATCCAAAACTATGGGTAACATATAGGGGGCGTACCCTATTTTCTATATTTCCCTCAACCCTAGGAGCCCTCCATCTCAATTCCTTGCCATGGGAGCTCAAACAGGGAGGAAGAGTTATCTCAGTGTCCTCGATGAGCGCTAATCATACCCAAATCTGGTATCAACTTGTTTCAATAGAATTTTCTTCCGGTTCATACAAGAAATAAAATCAAATATCATGTCAAAACATAAGTAATCATATAAAACACAAAAAGACACCATAATCATCCTCCCTCTCAAGAAGGTGCCAACCGCAAGCTTGAGCTTGTTTGAAATAGATGCACTGTCTCAATATATGAGAGTAACTCATTCCCAACTATAAATATGGGAATTTATGCCAATCACGTCACAATGTATCCATGTCACATCCAGATCATGCTCAAACAATGTTCTAGGGATCTTTTTCCTCCTCCCTCACAGCTAGCTATGCTAGCAAAATTGTAGTCATGCTCAATCATATTATGGACCTCTCATCAAATATATCATGGCATATCTGATACTAAAGAAACATACAAATGTTCTTAAAAATAATTTCTATCAACAACAATACATCCATGCAGTCACATATAATAGGAGAAATATCTTAGCCTAAAAAATAGAATATCTCATTCAGATATTTCAAAGTATTCTTGGTGACAACTCTATGTGAATGAAGCAGCTCACTCATGAACTTATTCAGGTTCTATGAACATCATTTATATATATACAAATGGATGTTCAAAGTAGAACATTAATTCTTCAATCAATAGTCAGATGCCATGTTGAGTTCAACAACATCTTCGAACTTCAAATTGGAGTATCCAAGGATATGCATTTTCATTACTTAAAAACATTTTCAATAGGTTTTCAATATAGAATTTTTTTTCCAAATTACAGAAATGGATTCATCATGTCATGATACAATATCTCTAGCTTCAAAATCTATCTCCCTCTTATTTAGATCATCATAGGCTCATCAACTATCAAGAGTAGATCATTAGGATATAAAACCAACACAATAATCAAAATCAAGGTCATAAATTGGAACCCATCATCTTGAATTCATTAGATAACAGTCACATATAGACATATCTAGATCAGGGATCTTGATTCATGTAATGATCTAAGAATAATACCTTGCTAAGACATCATAATCAGTCTTACATAAATCAATGTTGTACCATCACATCAACAAAGTCAACTCATCAAAATTTAGATTTCAAATCAAAACCATTATCAAAGTCATCAATAGCGCAATATCAATTCTTTCAACCAGGAGACAAGGAGATCTCATATCAAGTTGTGACTTCATTTATTATTATGCCAACATGTTTTCATCAACCATGCATTATCAACATGATCAAGTCATTCTCATAATCGTAATACAAGTCATTTCTCTTACTGGGTGCAAATGCATACAACAAGGATGGGTCATGCATGTTCCATTTTCATGCTAAATCAAAACTATCATTAACTCAACCATTGTTCTAGGAACAAGGAGGCCAATACAAAAACATTTTTCTAAATACTCACATAATTCATTATGCCCACATAGCATAGACATCAAGGAAAATAAAAAATCGTCAAATCAAATCATTAGTCATTGGGTCAAGTCCAAAATCTTTATCGTATAGAGATCTATATCTCAATCATCAATTCAAATCAGTGTTCATATATATCAATTAGAAAAATCATGCCAACCTCTTGTAACACAAACATAGTGACATATCTATATGTATGTCCCGGACACCTGCAATTACAAGTTCTCTCTGCATGTTCATGTTATGGTAGACATACAAGCTTTTCTTGCTGGAATGTCTTTCTTTTATCTATAACACATCTATGGTGCTAACATATTCCAAGTGAACATATGATTTCATGTGAGATACTTCATTCTTATGTGATCAGAAATTGAACCCAACAACTTCAAAAATCAGATTACAATGTCAGGATATGTCAGAAACATCCTGATTCAGAGTTCAGGCAACTTCAGAAAGCTTCATATGATGGTCAATTGTAGTCAAAACCCTATATTATCCCTTTAGGTTGGCATGGAAGTGTCTTTAGCTACCTGGACACTCTCTAGGCCTTAGCATGCATGCTCCTAGGGATGCGATCTCCTAGTTCTGTGACCGTGTTTGAAGCAAAAACCCTAATTTCTGTACAAGCTTCAACTATGATATTTTTTTGTAGATCAATAATGTCAGATGCACATAAATCATATTTTAATAGTACAAAATGCCAATATTACTTTGAGAAGAGATTTTCCCTCTGACTGGGGATCTACTTCATTCATCTTCATTCATGTCATCAACCTGTCTCTACTAGAGTCAAGCAACGACAAATCTGTTAGATAATAAACATATATCTATCATGGATATCAACATCATGACATCAATGTTTCATCAAAGGTTAGAGTCAAAGTAGTAGATAAATGCAACATCATATCTCAAATATTATAAACACCATAGCACTTTCTATCAAGACACTCACCTAGTCATTGAGGACAATGCAGAAATGCATATTAAATATTATGCATAATTAAGAGCCAGAGGGACATGGCACAATAATTATTTAAAAATAAGAAAGGATGTTTAATGTCGAGCAAAGGGGAAAAGTGCTGAATTTATAAAAATAATTGGATAAGTATTATCTTTTTGCAGTTAGGACCATGGGTGAGAAAATTTGTTATTAGGGCAGCGCGATTCTCTTGTTGTACTATTGGACATTGCACTTGGATTATGTGCAAGGTTCAAGGAATGAGGTGTGTAATGTATATTTGGCAGGACGAGGTCATAGGTACATAATAGCATAAGAAAAGTAGTGCAGAAATTCATTTAGTGCAAGCTTCAGAGGTTTGGCTGTATTCATTTGGAGTCACCCATTGTTGCTAGTTGCATGGTCGGAAGGTTGGGTTGTCAGGAGGTTACATTCTTTTTCAATATCCTTTTGCATCTGATGTCTGACTTAATATTGGGCTAATTGTAGAGTGGGGAGGTCAGATGGGTATGTGTTTTTTGTTTTATGACAATTATTTGATGGTGAGGCCAACTATACCATAGTCAGGTAGTTTCATTAGGTAGGTTAGTTTTACATTCGAGCAATGCATGATCTAGGTGGATGTTGGTGGCCACCCACCTATCCCATTTGGACCCCCACGACTGTCTCTTTCAGTTTTCTAATTTACGTAATTGTAGCACAATTTACTATTTTAGCAATTTTTCGGGTCCTGAACTTCCGGAGCCATTTTGAGGCCCTAAACGATGTTTTTTAGGAAATCTGGGAGCAACATGGGTCCATGGACTGATGTTTCTTTTTCCAAAGTTATAGTTCTTGAATATATCTTTCTAAAAAGCTATTTTACGTGTCAAATGAAGATTGGGTGCCAAAGTTACGACCTCAGGAAATTGATGTACCAATTTACCTAAACGAGGCCCACAATTTGGCGTTTCATCTTCTAGGGTTACGTTTTAGGATGTTAAAGATCTTCCAGTGTTTCTCAACAATAAATAGGCCTTCGAGCCTCATTGTAACATAGTTCAGAGGCACGTAGCTGCCACATCTATTCTCAGAGATAAGCTACCATCGCCCTGGCTGGTTTATTTCCATTTCTATTTGTAAGCATATTTCAGTATTTTACAGTAATGAAATGAAGTATTATTTATGTTGCATCTCCATGTTTACAGTTATCTTTGTAATTTGTTGTGTTCCTGTTTAAGTCTAGATCAGTGGTATCAGAGTGGTTTGCTTTTCCTCTATTTTTCTTTGCATGTCCCCAATGAGGTCGGGATATAAGGAGTTAGGGCTTGAACTGGTCGAACCTTTGCAAGACCAGCCTTGCAAATCTTGACGGCCTCCCATGGCGGATGAAAAGAAAGATGAGGGGGCAGGAGTTCTTATCCAAATATTGCTCGAAGAAGCCCTTGAGTGAAAGGAACTCGATGATGGAAAAATTTGCACAGATCCTTCAGCGGCTACCTAGAGGCGACACATCAACTTCCAACAGCTACTTTGGAAACAACACACCATTTAAGGTACAAGTTAATTTTTAAATCCCCATCTTTGAGGGTCAAATAGATGCAGACGCCATAGATAAATGGTTAAATATGCTAGAATGTTATTTTTCTGTTCATGAATTTTCAAGTAGGGAAAATATTGTTTTCACTCCTCTCAAAGTAGCCCCCCATGTCAAGTACTGGTGGGAAACCTACTGCGACCAGAAGAATGAAAGTACGAGCTCACTATTTTCAGCCACAACCACTTAGGATTCATTCCAGGATGCTGTTAAGGAGCAATACTACCCTATCAAAAGCTATGAGGACAAATACATCAAATGGACCACACTGCAGTAGGGAAGGGACCAAGATGTGCCGAAGTTCACAAACATTTTTCATACTCTTCGCACACAGTTGGGTATCAAGGACTTTGAGCTGCATTTGGTACTCAAACACCGCGTCTGCCTACACAGATACATCCAGGAAGAGATGGAGTTCCTAAACATCTCCTCACTCGGCATGACGTACCAATATGCTGTCAAAATCGAGAAAAAGTTCAAACAGAAGAAGCGAGACTTTGGATCTAGAAATCTAAAGACCAAAGGACAAATGCAAGGCAAGGTGACCTAAGACAACCCGTCAAAGCCGTAAGGAAAGAACAACACCATGAAGTCGAAGAAGGACACAGGAAAGTGGTGTGAGTTCCACAAGAGTGCCACTCATAACACGAGTCTTAGACCAAGCAATCGCTGGTGGCTGAGTTGAAGGCCTTAGAATCAGATGCATGTTTTGACCTTGAGTGAGAACCTAACAAAAGGAATGGCAAAGGGAAGTAGATCATTGATGCGGAGCCCAACGTCACTGTTGCCACCGCCAAGATCAAGAGGAATTAGCCCTAAGATCCAGAGGAGGGGGAACGTCTTTTCCACTCATAGATGTGGGTGAAGGGTTCGCCACTGCAATTCATTGTCGATAGTGGAAGCCAAAAGAACCTCATTTCAGCAGATGTCGTGAAGCGGTTGGGCCTACTGACTACACCACACCCACAACTGTACAGTATTGGGTGGTTTCATGAAGGACGAGATCTCAAAGTTTTCCAGCAGTGTTGCCTTCCCTACAGCATCAATCCCTTCAGAGATGAGGTATTGTGTGATGTTACAGCTCTGGATGTTTGTGATGTATTATTAGGCCAGCCATACCTGTGGCGGTGACATGTTGTGTATGAGTCAAGGCCTCGCGCTGTCATTATTTCTTTGAATAATTCATTATACAGGATATTGGAGGTAGGCCCACCTACCACCACTTCTTTGATCTCTACTAAGAAAGTCAACAATCTCATCTCCTAAACTAGGAAATTCATTTTCTGTCTCATTCACTCCCAACGTAAGGGGAAGATTGTCACCACATCCATGACCCCCACAAATGGTTCCTCCACATAGCAGCAACAGCAAAGGAATACGGTCATGAAAGAACACAGGAACAACTTCTCCTCACCCACAGGGGTACCACACAAGTTTCATGTGGGCAACAAAGTCTGGTTGCATCTGCAGAAAGAATGCCTTACAAGAGCCCATCAGAAGCTCTGACCGCGCCGACATGGTCCTTACACGATTATTAAGGCTGTGGGAAATAATAATTTGGAGCACAACATTCCTCCATTCCTTCTCCTACACCAAGTGTTCAATGTGTATCGCCCTCGACCATGCTTCCCACCATTACTGGACATATCCGAGATTGTAGAACAACTCACCAGGGACCAAGTTTAGTAGATGCAGGAACTCAACGCAATGGGGACAATTGCTTCCTAAGGGGGGAGGAATGATCTAGGTGGATGTTGATGGCCACCCACCTATCCCATTTGGACCCCCACGACTATCTCTTTCAGTTTTTCAATTTCCGTAATTGTAGCACAATTTACTATTTTTAGCAGTTTTTCGGGTCCTGAACTTCCAGAGCCATTTTGAGGCCCTAAACGATGTTTTTTGGGAAATCTAGGAGTAACATGGGTCCTTAAACCAATGTTCCTCTTCCCAAAGTTATAGTTCTCAGATAGATCTTTCTAACGAGCTATTGTACATGTCAAACATAGATCGAGTACCAAAGTTACCACCTCGGGAAATTAATGTACCAATTTACCCAAACGGGGCCCACAATTTGGTGTTTCATCTTCTAGGGTTAGGTTTTGGGATGTTAAGGGTTTTCCATTCTTTTTCAACAATAAATAGGCCTTCGAGCCTCATTGTAGCACAATTTAGAGGCATGTATCAGTCACATCTCTTCTCAGAGATAAGCTATCATCGCCCAAGCTGGTTTATTCCCATTTCTGTTTGCAAGCATATTTCAGTATTTTACAGTAATGAAATGAAGTATTATTTCCATTGCATCTTTGTGTTTATGGTTATCTCTATAATTTGTTGTGTTCCTGTTTAAATCCGGATCAATGCGAAGGTCAGGAAGTCTGGTAGTTTGATAGTAGGGAAATGTTGAGGTCTAGAGGTCGGGTAGTTTGACAGTCAGGTAATGCTAAGGTTGGGAGGTTAGTCCAACTATTTATAAAATTCATAGTCACTCAGTGTTCCAAGTTGAGTGGTCAGAAGGTTGGTTCATTTGATAGTTCGATGGTTTCATTAGGTCAATAATTTCACAGTTGGGCATTACTGAAGTCAAGAGGTTAGGTAGTTTGATAGTTGTCAATGTTAAAGTTAGAGGTCGGACCGGTTATTTAAAAAAATCATAGTCACTCTATGTTGCTAGTCAAGTGTCGAAAGGTTAGGTAGTTAGAAGGTTGTATTTCTTTTCTACAAAAATTTTCTGGATTTGACTTCCAACTTAATTTTCAAAAGCCAAAAAAAAAAAAAAAAACTGTAAGGCTTTTGTTTTTATGGATTTTTTTATGAACAATAGAAAAATTTGCAGAACAAACAAAGAAAGGAGATTGTCGAGTTTGTCATGAGTTTTTTCGTTTTACAAGACAGTCCTAGATTATAAGTTTGATACCAAGAAATTATAGAACAAAGAAATATAGAAGACTCGATTTTCCTCTGTCCAACCAGTGGTGAAAAAAGTTTACTATGTTAACGCTGTAATTTTTTTCTTGACTCCCAGTTTAGTTATGGATATCATAAGTCTCTATGCTATGTGACAAAGTCTTTCTCAAATTTCAGTGACTGGTTCTCAAAGCCTATATTCCTTGTGTGTTTGTGTTTACACTTATATTTAGTAGTACATTTATATCTAGTTAAAATTGTATTGAAAGAAAGAAAATTGAGACGATTGAATAAAAGAACATAGTGTAGAAAGGAAACACAAATGCTAAATCCATTTTATATCCCTATATTGCAACAACATATTGCATCTCTTATATGCCAAAAATGGATTGCTCCATTATAGTTGCATTTAAACAAATTCGACAAAAAAATCACGTCTTTTTGAGACAACAAAATTGAAGCTAATGACCAACTTGGAAACACATTGCTAAATATATAACCATTGCCAAGTGGAAAAACAATGAACATTGTTTTATGCTTGTATCTATATTCAACTTCTAGAAGAACAATTTTCATGAACACTGGTCGAGCTCAATAAATAACATATGTTCTGAAAAGACCTATTTTGTTAGAAAAAAATCTGATAAGTCTTAGTTCTATAGTTACAGTTGTATTTAGAGATGAATACTTGAGAGAAATGTATACACAAACATAGTAATTGACAAAGAAATTTTCGACAAAATGTGCAAGTATTTGGCCAACCCTTTGTGTATAATAACTATTCTGTTGGGACTCTCGACACACTTAGTGTGGAACTGAGCTTCAACATTGAATAAGTTGTGATGTTCTGCTTCATCTTATAGGCATAACGGTATGCATGGACATAATGATAGACATACATAACAAGAAGCAACCGTGCAACGGAAATTAGTGGAAGGTATCTTGTTTAGAAAACTTGGACAACAATGCTCAAAAGAATAGTAACTTTAATGTGTCATATACATTGATAAACATTTTGACAAGAAATAGATTAGTCTACTATATTATAAGCATTATGAATGTGAACAATAATTAAGGCACAATTATTAATGCAACAATTGATATGCTTTCATCCAGTTTACCTAAGGAATCATTGGAAGGTGGAAAAAAATCCTCTTGGAACAATTTAGTATGTGCACGATCAAAGTTCCATTTTTTTTTTGTATGGCTGCATAGCACTTGTAAAAAAGGTCCTGCTATCTATGTAAAACTTAAATTAAACTAAGATCTACAGTTCAATCCAACCATTGATGCCGATGAATATAATATTTTGCAAGATAATCAGAATTATGTATGTGGAAAATTTGGGCCACTCCTATTACATAACACAATAGGTATTCTAGCTTCAATAACTCAAGCAACTAGCCCATGAAAATGTTCATACCAATTCTCATTTGGACACTTTGACATATTGTCAATTGAGCAAATCTTACTTAAACAAGGCTTGCAGATCTATGCACAAAATATCAATGACTATGATGACTGTTTTTTATTCGATTTGTACACTTGCACCATGTTTTAACATGTCTAATATGAAAAAATCAATTGTACATTTTTTTTATTTTTTATAATTGTTTCATTTGCAATGAGAATACTGCTACCAAGTGCTTAAAACAACACTCGGATACTAGAAACATTGAACACAAGAAATATATCAATTATTCACAAGATTATACTATAAACTCATCACTTCCATATGCATATGGACATATCTGTAATACAGAAACAAAAAATACTTTCTTCAGATTCTATGCATCAAACACTTGCTCCAAAGTTCTATACATTATGCATGTACCAATATCATCTGCAAATACACATCTAACTAATGGTTTATTCCATATAAATAACAACAATTAAATCATTTATATGAGGATAACACCATACATAATATCATGAAATTTGAATTCCCATTTAGAACTAAACTCACAAGATTGAATAGATAAGATTTGGTTGGAGATTTAAATAAAAACTTCAAAAATATTTTTGGATTTTGATATTATCCAACCAATTGTTTTAGTATTTTATGGAATACCTATACATAGATAATTTAAAGTAATATAACAACAATTTATATGTCATAGAGGAGAGAAAGTTTTCCTAAATTTGAGTATTATATTGCAATGATCAACTAGGAATAATTCATAATTCATTACACATGAGCATTGAAAATGGTATTGAAAAAAGTTGGCATTTCAAAATTGATTAAAAGCATCCAAGTGTGTAGTCTTCACTAATTATTGACCCTTTGCACCAATGCATAAAGGTCTATAAATACTAAAATATAATAAAATAATATAGGTCTTGGAACATGGAAATCATTAGCTTTTTTGAAAGTAATACTGAATTCTAAAAGTTTGTAAGTTCAATTGAAATATGGTAGGAAAGAAAACATCTTATCCTCATCGTCAAATTCTTCGTAATTGATACTAAGTAGTAGGTCAGGTGCATGTACTTCTATATAAGCTTCCCATTGTGAATATAACTCATACAATGCAGAGAAATAAATGGGAGGAATCTGATTGATGTTTATATGGCAGTCGGAAATTAATCCTTCTACTGTTTTCTTCTTCTTTTGATATTTGACCTCAAACTTGGAAATAAGCCCGATTTCTTAAAGGGAAGTTGCAGAATATTTTGGAAACTTTGTTTTGTCCAAACTGTAATTTTTTAATTTCTACCTAGTCCTTGGAAACAAGATCTTTTGTGGACTATTTAATTCTCACGGAACTGCTTCCTTTAATTACTTGCTACCTAATTGGTCCAATTCTTCTATAAAGTCTATTCCTTTTCCGAAATTAATAAGTATTGCTCATATGTCATTTGTATGCATGCTCTGATTTCTTTTTTCTCTTTTTCCCTGCAGCTTAGCAAATAAAGCAACAATATTTTGTCTCTTTTAGAAACTCTTGGAATTTTAGTAGATTGAAATTTGTTTTCCCAGTCAAGAATTCAAAGGAACTTTCTTTTAATTGATTTGACTTCTTCTACCAATGAATCAATTATTTCACTTAAATATTTAATTTCTTGATAAAAAAAATTGATATTTTATGCATTTGTTTATAGAATTTTGATTGATTCTTCCTTAAAAGTAGTCAAATTTGTAGATCTTGATCTTTTAAAATGTCGAGACATTGTGTTTCCTATTTATTCTCAATCACTTCTTTTCTGATTCTTCCTTCAAGATATGACTTTGATCTTCATGTAATATTCTCAATTCTTGAATCTCTTGTTCATGTTTTGCATTTGCTTGTTGCAATTTTTTTTTTAAATTCTTCTGCTAGTTTCTCTTTCTACAATAAATCCTTGAATTAAAGTAACATAATGCCACTGTGAGTTTTCTTCACTGAACAATTCATTTTTCTTCAAATTTTCCTCCAAAACTTTAATTTTATGTAAACTATCATCATATGAATTTGCAATCTCATTCAAATGACACTTATTGTAATTGACGAAAGCTAATTTTTTTTTTTTATGTCTCTCTGTGTTAATTTTTCATACGGACACATTGTTCTTTGCTTTGATAATTTCATTTCATCATTAATACATTAAGTTCACCCGATATCGTCATTACATTATTCAAATCTACACCATTATTCATCAGCATATGGAATTGTATAGAAAGAACAACAACAACAGCATCAATGCAGAGGAACATAAAGGAATAATAGAAAAAAATCATATGCACACACATAGAGACACGAGGATTGGTTTGAGACTAGGGAAAAACCCACTATGGATAAAACCCTTGCAAATATTCTTCTTCTTATATCATCATTGAATGATTCAAAAAAATAGAGTACAATTATCCATAACTTTATATATGAAACAAAACTCACATTATATCCATGAAACAAATCTAATCGTGCTTAAAATCAAAACCCTCATCCTAATGGCTCTAATGTGCTATCAATGACTGTAGTCAACTAGTGGATACAAATGTCACTGTGTTGAACACTGTTGTCGCTAAGTGGAATATTCAGAATACTAAAATCTCATCTTTGAGTCCTAGATGCAGGGAGGAGAAGTTGTACGAGTGTATATAACAATCCTGAATGCTCTCTGCAAAATGTATGTCAATGTCTATGGGAGCCCGAACGCTCCTTAGACCATTCTATGCATGCGTCCGGGGACCAACTCACCAAATATGATCCAAACCCCTAGATTCTCTGTTGTAGTTATTATGCGTGAATCCAGGACAACGTGGTTGCTCTCAGGACCACTCTTGGGGAGCGTCCAGGGACCGACACCTATGAATCTACCTCTAAAACCTTTGATGATCCCATAATATTTTGTCCCAGTGTCTAGAGCTATTTTGATGTTGTCTTTACCCCTATGTGCCAGCTTCTAGGGATTAGAATGCTCAGTTTTGTGCTAGCATGCGAGATCCAGAAAACCCTAGATCAGTATGAGCTTCGACAATGAGATGTTGGAACCTTGCACAAACTTTCCTCTGACGGACCTCTGTGAACCAGGAAATTAAGAGAAGAGAAATTTTATTTATCAATGTTTCGAAATGAGCTTGAGGTCTCTCTATTTATAGGCTTTCATGAGAGTCCACTCGTGGTTAAGGTCGACCTCTCCAATGTAACATGTACTTAGATTCGACCTAACCCAATATACATGAGTGAATAAATAAATTCAAAAAGAAACTTTTTCTTATCCAAAAAAGGTGATATTAGGGTCATTTTGGTATTATCGAAAATAGGAATATAATGCAATAATTATCTTCATCATATGAGTTGTCCAAAGTGGAATTTGACCACAGTTGCAAAAATTAACAATCCCTCTGAACTAGGGAGAATTCCACTTGCCAATAAATGTCCATCGGTCGATATGACATTCTTGTGTCTTCAAGTGTCATCACGTATCATTCCTGATAATCTCTTTCATGTAGTCATCATGCCATCACCAACTCAAGTATATCATCATCACAAATCATCAATGTACATCTCGATCTATCCCTTGATTATTCTTGTTTATCTCTTCATTATTCCTGCTTGTATGCTAAACATTCTCGAATCTTGAAGGAAAAGATTTTTTACTAGAGGGGAGCTTAAGCTACCATCCTCTATCCATCAGGCTACTACCTAGAATCTCTGTCAGTGGGCTACTACCCAAAATATAATCATCAATCACCATCAGAGAGAATATCATCAAGGATCACATCTCAACTTCTAACCACACCAGGGAGCACATCTCAACCCAGAATCTCATGGAGGAGCTATACATCTACAACCCATATCAAGAAATAGGATATACAACCACACATGGGAGCACATCGCAACCATGGGATCTCATCAAGGAGATCAATCGCATCTTGGAATCAAATAGGGTTATCTCAACCCATCCTATTTCCTATTGATCTTCCCATCGATGACCCTAAATATTCATGTGTTAGAACACCTGCATCATAATAGACTTGGGTTGTAGACCCCAAGTACACTCTCAACTCATTGGCCAAACAAGGAACTTAGCATTGCCAACAAGACCAACTTGTTGGTATGATGCCAACTGGGGTATACTTTGTAAAGACTAGAAAAGGGAGCAATATTCTCTAACCCTATGTAGATAGGGAGATCAACATATCCAAAACTATGGGTAACATATAGGGTCATACCCTATTTTCCAGATCTCCCTCAACCCTAGGAGCCCTCCATCTCAATTCCTTGCCATGGGAGCTCAAATAGGGAGGAAGAGTTAGCTCGGTGTCCTCGATGAGTGCTACACTAATCATACTCAAATCTAGTATCAACTTGTTTCAATAGAAGTTGTTTCCAGTTTATACAAGAAATAAATCAAATATCATGTCGAAACATAAATAATATTATAAAACACAAAAGGATACCATAATCATCCTCCCTCTCAAGGAGGTGCCAACCACAAGCTTGTGCTTGTTTCAAATAGTTGCACTGTCTCAATATATGAGAGTATATCGTTCCCAACTATAAATATGGGAATCTATGCCAATCACATCACATTGTATCCATGTCACATCCAGATCATGCTTAGACAATGCTCTAGGGAGCTTCTTCCTCCTCCCCCATAGCTAGCTATGCTAGCAACATTGTAGTCATCCTCAATCGTACTATGGACCACCCATCAATGATATCATGGCATATCTCATACTAAAGAAACATACTTTTGTTCTTAAAAATAATCTCTATCAACAAAAATACATCCATGCAATCACATATAATAGGAGAAATATCTTAGCCTAGAAAATAGAATATCTCATGCAGATATTTCAAAGTATTCTTGGTGACAACTCTATGTGAATGAAGCAGCTCACTCATGAACTTATTCAGGTTCTATGCACAACATTTATATATATAAAAATGGATGTTCAAATAGAACATCAATTCTTCAATCAATAGTCGGATGCTATATCAAGTTCAACAACATCTTTGAACTTCAAATCGAAGTATTCTAGGATATACTTTTTCATTACTTAAAACATTTTCAATAGGTTTTCAATATAGAATTTTTTTTTCCAATTCCAGAAATTGATTCATCATGCCATGATACATCATTTCTAGCTTCAAAATATATCTCCCTCTTATTTAGATCATCATAGGATCATCAGCTGTCAAGAGTATATCATTAGGATATAAAACTAAAACCATAATCAAAATCAAGGTCATAAATTGGAATCCATCATCTTGTATTCATCAGATAATGGTCACATATAGACATATCTGGATCAGGAAGCTTGCTTCATGTAATGATCTAAGAATAATACCTTGCTAAGACATCATAATCAGTCTTACATAAATCAATGTTGTACCATCACATCAACAAATTCAACTCATCAAAATTTAGAATTCAAATCAAAACCATTATCAAAGTCATCAATAGTGCAGTATCAATTCTTTCAAGAAGGAGACAAGGAGATCTCATATCAAGTCATGACTTCATTTATTATTATGCCAACAAGTTTTCATCAACCATGCATTATCAATATGATCAAGTCATTCTCATAATCGTAATACAAGTCATTTCTCTTACTAGGTGCAAATGCATACACGAAGGATGGGTCATGCATGTTCCATTTTCATGATAAAGCACAACTATAATTATCTCAACCATTGTTCTAGGAACAAGGAGGCGAATACAAAAACATTTTTCAGAAGACTCACATAAGTCATTATGCCCACATAGCATAGACATCAAGGAAAATAAGCAATTGTTAAATCAAGTCATTAGTCATTGGGTCAAGTCCAAAATCTCTATCGTATAGAGATCTATATCTCAATCATCAATTCAAATTTATTGTCTAGCATTGTGAAAAAATAGTGTTCATATATATCAATTAGACAAATCATGCCAACCTCTTGTAACACAAACATAGTGACATATCTATATGTATGTCCTGGGCACCTGCAAATACAAGTTCTCTATGCATGTTCATGTTATGGTAGACATACAAGATTTTCCTACTTGAATATCTTTCTTTTATCTGTAACACATCTATGGCACTAACATCTTCCAAGTGAACATATGGTTTCATGTGAGATATTGCATTCTAATGTGAACCTAGCAACTTCATAAATCATATTACAATGGCAGGATATGTCAGAGACATCCTAATTCAAAGTTCAGACCGCTTCAGAAAGCTTCAGATGATGGTCAATTGTAGTCAAATCCCTAGATTATCCCTTTAGGTTGGCATGGAAGTGTCTTTAGCTGCTTGGATGTTCTCTAGGCCTTAGCATGCATATGCCTAGGGATGAGATCTCCTAGTTCTGTGACTGTGTTCAAAGCAGAAACCCTAATTTTTGTACAAGCTTTAGATATGATATTTTTTTGCAGATCAATAATGTGAGATGCACATAAATCATATTTTAATAGTACAAAATGCCAATATTAGTTTCAGAAGAGATTCTCCCTTTGACTGGGGATCTAATTCATTCATCTTCATTCATGTCATCAGCCTGTCTCTACTAGAGTCAAGCAACGGCATATCTATTAGATAATAAACATATATCTATCATGGCTATCAGCATCATGACATCAACGTTTCATCAAAGGTTAGAGTCAAAGTAGCAGATAGATGCAACATCATATCTCAAATATTATAAACACCATAGCACTTTCTATGAAGACAGTTCATCAAGTTAGGGCATCCAATTTTAACATGTGCAATTAAGACATGACCACACACAATAAGAGATCTAGAATATCAACCTCGCAGTTATACCTTTAACATCAAGGTTAAAATTCTTATCATAGTCAATGATATCAAGTTAGGTCATTCAATAAAGCTTTAACAAAAAAACAAGAGTGTCAATCTCTCTTTCCATATGTTTTCATGATCATTATCATAAGCATTACCAGGAGACTCATGTATAGGAGTCAATGAGCTATCCTTCTATATGAAATCAACCATGACAAGTATCAAGAGTATCATTTACTAGAGTCAAGGTGATAGCCTTATTTATGGGATCAAGATGTCCAATGGATGGATGTTAGCCAAACATCAAGTGTATCAATGTATCGTAATTATATAGCCTCATCAATAAGATCAAAATGTTCAATAGTATGTACATCATTTCAACATAGGAAACATGGATCCAGGTCACTTTCACATGCATGTATGAGCCATTAGAGAAGAAGACATTATCATCATACCTTAGGGCTTACCAAGCCTTCCAATGTTACAACTGAACAACATAACATGCATACTTGTGGTATTCAAATACATGTGCACCCTTTCATTAGACATAGGTTGCTTGAAGCACTTTGTCATATTATAATGCCTCTTAACCTTTTCTAGCTCTAGCCATCCTTTCTACATTTAAAATTATCCTCAAGAAGGATCTATATTATCGAGGAGGTTAGAAACATCCATATACTGAAATAAATATGCAGGAAGTATAATCAATAAACATAGTCATTAGATCCATAAGTATAAAAAGTAAGAGGCATCATAAGTCAAGAAATACCAATCTTCAATGAGAGGTGATCATCTCCCTCTTGAACCAATCTTAAAGAGCCATCAATGTCCATGGTCCATATACCAATATTTTCTTCAATTATCCAACCAAGTCTATTAGGGGTTATCCCATCTAGGGCTTCATCAAATCTCCCACAAGTGCTTGAGCATCTTCACATTGACCATACTAGGTTTCATATCTCATATCATTTCCATAAACCATGGTTTATCTCAAACCATATCCTTATAGAGTCCATAAAACCCTAATAATCAAGTTTCCTAGGGTTTTCTTTAAACCCTAGAATTATTTTAGGTCTCCACCACCATCTTCTAGCTTCCATCAAAGTTGTCATTGTCAGGGTGATCTCCATGGCTTTTCTTTAATCCAGCTTTTATTCCATGTTATTTTTTCATAGGGACACATTTTTGTTTTCTTTGATAATTGAATTTCATCATTAATACATTAAGTGCACCCCATATCATAATTACATTATTAATATCTACACCATTACTCATCAACACATGCAATTATATATAAAGAACAACCACATCATCATCAATGAAATGGAACATAAAGGAGCAATAGAAGAAAATAATGCACACACATAGAAACACCAGGATTGGTCTAAGATGAGGGAAAAACCCACTACGTGGAATACCCTTGCAAATATTCTTCTTCTTAGATCATCATCAAATGATTTAGAAAAGAAGAATACATGATTCATACCTTTATCTATGAAACAAAACTACTATGATATCCATGAAGAAGATCTAATCATGCTTCTAATCAAAACCTTCATTCTCATGGTTGTAATATGTTGTCACTAAATGTGGTCAAATGTTGGATATTATTGTCACTGTGTTGAACATTACTATCACTCAGTGAAATCTTCATAATACAGAAATCTCATCTTTGAGTCTTGGATGCAGGGAGGAGGAGCTCTATGAGTGTTTATAGCAATCATAAGCACTCTCTATGAACTGTATGTCGGCATCCATGGTAGCCCAGATGGTCCATAGACTGTTATGCGTGTTCTTCTGAGGACCAACTCACCGAATCTACTCCAAACCCATAGACGATCCCTTCCAGTTATTGTGCGTGGATTCGGGACAAGCTAGATGCTCTCAGGGCCACTCTGTACGAGCTTTTGGGGACCGACACATCCATATCGGCCTACGAAACCGTTGATGCTCCCATAGGATTTTGTGCCAGTGCCCAGGGCTCTCTCGACGTTGTCCTTACCACTATGTTCCAGCATCAAGGGACTAAAAGTCCCAGTTCTTTGCCGGCATATGATATCGAGAAAACCCTATATCATCACGAGCTTCAACCCTGCAATTTTAGACCCTTGCATGAGATTTCCTCCGCTAAACCTGTGCAAACCAAGACAATAAGAGAAGAGAAGATGGATCTATCAATGTGTCCAAATGAGCTTGAAGTATCTTCTATTTATAGGACTTCATGAGGGTCCACTTTGGGTTGTGGCCGGCATGTCTAATTTAATATGTACTTAGGATTGACCTGACCCAATATACATGAGAGAATAAATAAATTCAAAAACCAAATTTTGCTTATCCAAATAAGGTGATCGTTAGGTCGATTTTGGTCCTCTCGAAAAGAGGAATCTAATGCAATAATTATATTCATCATATGATATGTCCAAAGTGGAATATGACCACAGTTTAAAAAAATTAACACTGTAAGCCTGTTGGCTAAATTCAGATATAGTTTCTAGAGTATGATGTTTTCTTTTATTGTTTTCTTTGAACAACTAATTTTGTTTGAGTATTAAAATAATAATCTATCTGTTATGAAACCAACTCACAAAAAGATAGAAAATATAGATCAACGCCTTAGAATTCAGCCTCTTTGAGGGGGCAACCTCCTTTACATTACACAAATGAATGATTCCTTGGTGATTCAAATTACAAAACCTCCTTTCTATATATAGGAGTCTAAGGAGTTAGAATATAACCCAGCCGACCTAACAATAATAATATGAAGGCACAAAAATAACAATAGAGGGATTCTATGGGGCACAATAATAACAATATGGGAACAAATAGGGGCACAACAATATTAATAAGGGATACAACTACAATAGTAATGGGGTAATCACTAGTATTATAGGGGCCTAACATGCCCCTCTCCTTCAAAAAAGTGTTATCCTCAATGCTTGAGTAGTTCTGGATGCTTCTGTATAAATTTCTCATCGTCCCATGTGGAATCTTCAGCAGATAAGTTCTTCCACTTGATGAGATACTCCAAAATTGATCGATTTCATAGCTGTCAAGTTCTTGTTTATGTGACTGCTTCCGGTTCCAATGTAATTTTTCCTTTCTCGTCAAGTTCTGGCAATATTGTTTGAACTAGGAGCTTGTCGCCTATAACCTTCTTTAAACATGAAACATGCAAAACTAGGTGCACTCGAGAAGCTGCAAGAAGCTCCAATTTGTATGCCATAGTACCAATCTTTTGCAACACCTTGTATGGACCATAATACTTTGGTGATAATTTATTATCCTTCTTAGCTTGCTTGAGGGACATGTTTTTATATGGTTGTAGCCATAGGAATACCCAATCACCTATGTCAAAACTTCTTTCGCTGTGATGTTGATCTGCCTATTATTTCATTATATTCTATGCCAACATGAGGTTATCCTTTAAGAGTTGGAGGACTTGTTGTTGATGCTCGATGTGATGTTCCATTTCTTGAACCTTATAATTTTCTTTTAATATGATGTGATGGATGGTGGCTGATATCTATAAAGTTCCATAAATGGGGTCATTTTTGTTGCTGTATGGAAGGAAGTGTTATACCACCATTCAGCCAGAGGCAACCATTTAACACTTATTTCATTAAATTTGGAATTAAATAGTGGATCTAAAATTTCAAAATAACCAAAATATTCAATTATAATGATGTCCTTGCAATAAAAAATTTCCAACTTTGATGAAATATGTGTTATTTGACCCATTGTGTCTGCTTATCAGATACAAAGCAACGAAGATATCCTTCCAAACATTTGTTTACTATATTAGTTTTCCCATCAGATTGAGGATGATAAAATGAGCTATGAGCTAACTGAGTACCGAGACAAGAAAATAATTTTGTCCAAAAATTTACAGTGAAAATGGGATCTCTATCACTTACAATAATCTTTGGGTTTCCATGTAGCGTTTGAATTGTTTCCACAAATGCAGTAGAAACTATACTAGCTTTAAATTGATGTGATAATGCACAAAAGTGTGCATACTTGGTAAGTCTGTCAATTACCACCATGATGACACTTTTTCCCTCGGACTTAGGTAAACTTGTGATAAAATCCATTGAAACCTCCTCCCAACGTTGGCTTGGAATGGATAAAGATTGTAATAGACCCGGGTCTTAATTGTTTCAACTTTATTTTGTTGGCAAACCAAACATTCCACCACAAAATTTTGAATATCCGATTTAAGGCCATCCCAAAAAAATTCCTTCTTAACACTATGGTAAGTTTTTAAAAATCCTGAGTGCCCTCCTAAGGGAGAAGTGTGCAATTCCATAAGAATCTTTTGCTTGAGTTGGGAATTCTTATAGAGGTATAAGCAATATTTGTACCATAATGAATCATTTTGCCAACTAAATGTATTAGATGTACAAGAATATTGTTGTAACTTTCGAATAAGTGCACACACTTCATCATTCTTCCATTCCTCCCTTGCCTCATTTATCCAATCTGGTTGGATAATAGAAATGGTGGACACCAATGCTTCCACATCCTCATCATTTCTTGAGAGTGCATCTACCACCACATTTTGCTTCCCTTTTTTGTAGATGATTTCAAAGTCATAACCCAACATCTTTGTGATCCACTTTTGTTGCTCTTCGGAGGATAATCTTTGTTCTAAAAAGTATTTAAGGCTATCATGATCTGCTTTTACCTTGAAGTGTCTTCGCATTAGGCAGGGTCACCATTTCTTAAGTGCATGTAGTATTGCGAACATTTCCTTCTCATAAATAGCTTTGTGTAAAAATGTTCCCTTGATTGGACGACTTTCAAAAGCAACGGGTCTTTCATCTTGCATTAAAACAACACCAATTCCATTTCTTGAAGCATCACATTCCATAATAAAGGTTTTTGTGAAGTCCGATGTAGCTAAGATCGGTGCTTGGCACATTGCCTCTTTAAGATGTTCGAAGGCCTTTGTTGCTTATGGAGTCCATGAAAATGCATCTTTCTTCAATAATGTTGTTAGAGGTATTGCAATTCTCCCATAATTCTTAATAAACTTGTGATCATACGCTATCAACCCGAGAAATCCTCGCAGATGCTTTATGGATGTGGGGATTTTCCATTCCTTAATGGCTTTAGTTTTGCTAGGGTCTACCTTAACTCCTTCATGAGATATACAATATGACCCAGATATTCCACCTCTTGTACTCCAAAGAAACATTTGGATCTTTTTGCATATAATTGTTTCTCTTCCAATAGTTGTAGCACCTTGTCAACATGTTCAACATGATCCTTCCAAGACTTGTTGTAGATTAGTATATCATCAAAAAATACTAACACAAATTTTCTAAGGAAGGTTTGAAAATGGAATTCATCAAACCTTGAAATGTAGAAGGTGCATTGGTAAGGCCAAAAGGCATGACCAAAAATTCATAATGACCCTCATGAGTTCTAAATGTTGTTTTTGGAATGTCTTCAATCTTCATTCTGATTTGATGATATCCTGAATGAAGATCCAACTTGGTGAAGTAAATTGATCCATGCAATTCATCCAGTAATTCATCAATGACAGGAATGGGAAACTTATCTTTAATAGTGAGCTTGTTGAGCTCCCTATAATCCAGATACATGCGCCATGATCCATCCTTCTTGTGCACCAATACTACTGGAGCAGAGAAAGAACTTTGACTAGGTTGAATTATACCAGCCTCTAGCATTTCTGCAAACCATACGTTCAATTTCACTCTTTTGGGCATAGGGATATCTGTACGACCTGATGTTTGGAGGAACACTTCCTGGAATCAGATGAATAGCATGATCATGATCACAAATAGGTGGGAGACCTTTGGGAGTCTCAAATACCTTGGAATCATTGTCCAAGACTTTTTGGAGATATGGAGAAATAGATGATTTCGATGTGGAAACATCTAGCGAACATAATTGTGCAATTACACCTTTTTGTTCCTTTTTTAGAAGTTTTGCCATACCGTTAGAGCTGATTATCATTCCTGGTTTCCCTACAATACCCCTTAATTGAACTTCCTTTCCCTCTGCAGAAAATTTCATGAAAAGTTCTTGAAAATTAAAAGCTATTGTACCCAAGGATGGTAGCCATTGGACTCCTAGTATAACATCAGCACCTCCCATTGGAATGGAAAGCATTGGGCTAGTCAATACATATTCTCCCATGGATAGCTTGATATTATGGCACATTCCAGAGTAATTTATTGTTCCTCCATTTGCAACCATCACTTGACACTCTAGTGTTGGATATATGAAGCAATTCAATTCTTTTGCTACCTTACAATGAATAAAATTGTGGGTACTTCCTAAATAAATCAACACTATTACCTTTTTCTTCTTGATTTGTCCTTCCATCTTGATGGTCTGAGGAGTGGTAATTCTAGCCAATGCATTACAATATATGGTCAGATTCATTTCTTCTTTATCTAGGCTTTGTTCCTGGAGTATATCCTCTTCTTTTGACCTTTCTTGCTCCTTTTCTTCTTCCTCTTCACAATCTATGTAGAATAATTCCTTCTCAGCACACTTATGACCTTTAGTGTATTTGCTATCACAACTATAAAAAAGCCCTTTTTCTTCCAATTTTTGTTGTGTCAACCTTATAGGTTGTGGAATACTAGGGGCAACAACACTTCCATCTTTATAGTTGTGAGTGGTATGCTTTTTGGTTGCTATAATTTTGATTTCCATTTTTCTTGCTAACCTGAATGACTTCTCTAATGAATCAGGTTCCCAAAGGAAAACATCATGTTGGATATTATCCTTTAAAGTCCCTTTTAACACATCAATCCTATGCTCCTCTGGAATATTTTTTACCCTTATGTTCAATTTTTGGAACTCCTCAATGTGATCCATTATTGAACCCTTTTGTTTGAGACTCATCAATTGGCTAAAAAAAGTGTTGCTTTTTGTATCCTCATAATGTGCCGTCAATTCTTCCATAAAAATTGCCCAAGTGGTAATTTGTTTGACAGCAAAGCCATTGATACCATACAAACTAATTTGGTTCCAAATATAAAGTTGCAATACGTACTTTTTGTGTGTTTTGCACAATATTGAGATCGAAAAGTTGCTCCATTTGTAATATCGATGTTGCAGGATCCTTACCATCAAACTTCCTTATATCGATTTTTGGAATATGGTGGGTCTTCAATACAACATTAGAGTCTATGAAATCATGATTAACATTTCTTTTTTTCGCATCATGAGTTTCCTTTACTACCCTTTCACCATTAGTAAGTATTTCTTGTAGAAAATTTGTCTAATCTGTCTTCAAATCTGCCATGCCTGTCTTCAAATTTGTGTTCAAATCTGCCTTCAAATTGTCCATCTTAGCTTCCATGCCATTCACCTTAGCTTCCACACCATTTATATTAGCTTCTGTTAGCTTTTGTGAGAGTGACATTTGTTGCACTTGGTCTTGTAATTTTGATATATCATGTAGCATTTCTTCCTCTTCTTCACGAGTCATACTAGAGCTTTCAGGTTACTTACTATGTGTTTGCATCTTCTTTCCTCAGGGCATCAGTTACCGATAATAATGCTCTACTATGCCCTTTGAATTACTTCAAAATAATTTTTCAAACCAAGCTTAAGCAAGAATTCAAAAAAATCTACACACCTTTTTTCACTTTGTAGGAGCTCGATATTGCCTTTGATGTATCTCTATAATTTTGGATCACCCAGTTTTGAAATTATGATCTGTAGTAGCCCTTTGTGTCCTCTTTCCAATGCCACTAGTTTGATCCAAATTGGATTCTCCAAGGAAGAGTTATGCCAAATCTCCCACAGTGACCTGATTATAGAATAGTTCAATACAGCGAACTTGTACGATGTTCCACGTGTCCTTGTTTCTACCTTTGGCTCTGAAAAATATACACAAGAAACTATAGTCCGTCCTCTTTTTGTACCTTCTTATGAAATTTCAGTCTGATTCTCAGAGAGAAAGTTATGATGATTTTCCCCAGGTCACCTGTTTGGAATGTAATTCAGGAGTCTGCAAAAATACCAACTTCCTCAGATTATATCTCCACACATATAGTGTGAAAAGCTCTGAAATTCAGACTAAGGTTCAGTGCGATTTCGTCTCAAATGGTTTTTTTTTTTCTTTTGAAATGTCGTAGAAAAACGTTATAGTGAAAATGCCACGATGACCTATTTGGAGCAAAGAAACCCTAGAATCCAAAAGCTCTGATACCAAATGTTATGAAACCAACTCACAAAAATATAGAAAAGATAGATCAATGCCTTAGAATTCAGCCTCTTCGAGGGGACAACCTTCTTTACATTACAAAAATGAATGATTCCTTGGTGATTCAAATGAAGAAACCTCCTTTCTATATATAGGAGTCTAAGGAGTCACAATATAACCCAGTCGACCTAACAATAATAATATAAAGGCACAAAAATAACAATAGAGGGATTCTATGGGGCACAATAATAACGATATGGGGACAATAGGGGCACAATGATATTAATAAGGGATACAACTACAATAGTAATGGCGTAATCACTAGTATTATAGGGGCCTAACACTATCAAAGAAGGAATAATATTTTCAATTCGCTCTAATTCAGAAACCGGTTTAAAGAAGAATGATTCCCATTAGTATAAATTAGTGTTACAGATGCTTGAGGACATAGTATCCAATTTGTTATATGATTTAATATTTTTCTCATTTTCCTTAGTACTGGTTTTACTAGATACCTATTTTTCTTTCTCCTTAGTTACGTCTATTTATTTTACTTATGCACTTTCTGGTTTCTCCTGCTCTATTTTTTCAAGAGAATTAATGACAAAAATCTCTTGTTTAGCTATTTCTTCTAGAGTCTTTTCTCTTCCGATACCTTCATGTTCCTCTTTCAGATTTTGTATTGACGTGGATTCAATTTCTTTACCTGTGACAACAAAACTTTCTAAATTTTCAATTTCTACTGCTTTTCCCTTTCGAGAAACAATAGAAGGTTCTCAAGTGAGATCATTGAAATTAAATTTATAAATTCAATAGAATTTAACTCTTCGAATAAAATGTTGAGGTGTAGAGCTTTTTCCTTTAGGAAATTTTCGAATAGTTCCTATCTAAATTTTTGTTATTGTCATCTTGATTCACTATGTAAGATTTTTCCTCTTTGGACAACTTGTCGAAAATCATCAATGCATATAAAAACCACATCAAAAGGTGGTCCCTAATGAATAATTTTTTTAATATAACTTACTTTTATATCATGATATCTAATGAAACCTTGATGATCATAGTCATAATGGGGAAAATTAAATAACCAAATTTCCTCAAGCTCTTCAACTTCTCTGATTTCGTTCCCTTTTTCTCAAATATCAATGTCACCAAACTTCATTAGAAAATTATGCCAAAGTTTCTTTTACATCTTACTCATTTAAGCTTGCCTATACAAATAACTTGATTAACCACTTCACTCAAAGAAATTCTTTCCAGAATATATTGAGGTAGGAGGCAGGGATCAACTTCACTACCAAAAGCTTTGTGTTGGGCGCCAAATCAGGCTATCTTTCTATTGCATTTCCATCATCATTTTTGACTTTTTTGCATTTACTCACCTATGTTTACTATGTAAATCCACGAGGTAATCACCCCTTTGCCATCTATTGGAATATTTTATTAATGAAGTAGATGTCTTGGGTTTTTGCCTATTCATAGCACTAAAACATATGTTTGACTACAGCTTCTGGAGAACAGATACAAATCTCGCAGCGTCCCACAGCAGATCCGCAATTTGTAGCAATGACCAGCCAAAGGGAGCCATGTAGTTGGAGTCGCAGATTCCTGAACCATTCTTGGACCACTCGCTGATATCGTCTATCTGGTGTTGGTGCCGTTCCAAACTAATGTACATTTTTGGGTATACAGTTACCAAGTTTTGGGGAAAATCTTTTCTCCCTCATCGTGTATAAAAGACAGGTTATTCCTATGATGGGGGATGCCCCCATCGTGATTGTAATCGCCCTTTACAAATTAATAGAATATAAATCTTTTGTTGTTCCATTCCTTTTTGTGATTAACACAGCCCTGATCAGAGAGTTGGGCCCGCTCTTTTGATCAGGTGCTACATATTTATGTGTGTGTTGTTTAGTATTTTATGATTGTTGTTATAGCATGTTGAATCCTATAATTTGCTTTCCTTGAGTTTTGTAGCTAGTTTAGATTTACAGTAATGTTTTGAATCTGAATCGTGACCCCTTGGTTGGAACAGATGGTACTCTTGCCCCCTGCATATAGCTTGCGCGTTGCCTTGAAAGGATACACACCCGGATTGATAAATTAATGTAGGAAAAGGGTGAATAAACTGTTCGTACCTAGACCCCGACATTTTGGTGCCATTTCCGGGGAGGCTAACAAGGTGCGAGACACTATCCGGACCAACCAGAGGGTCAATCTCTCGTCCTTGGGAGAGAATGAGTTTTCTCACTCTGCTTCAGGTCCTGAGCATAGGTCTTGTCCCGGGGAGGGAGGGGTCTTTTGACGCCCTGCTCCAGGCCCTGAGTTATATTTATGACTTCTAAAACCTGGTGTGTTTTAATTTCAGGAAACTCTAGCTTTTTCCCTAGGTAGGGAGGAGTCTTTTGATGCCCTACTTCAGATCTGGAAGTATTAGGTCTTCTTGGAGGTGTGTGTTTGTTCTTGGTTCTCGTCCTGGGGAGCGAGGAGTCCTTTGACACCCTGCTTTAAGCCTTGAACCCTAGATTCCCATGTTTTTTCTAGCTACCTCTCTTCTTGTAAGCTCTTTTGTCTTGGGGAAGGAATGGTCCTTTGAAACCTTACTTCAAGAGTGGAGCGTTGTAGGTTGATACCTAGACCTTCTGTCATATCAACATTTGTAAGAATAAAGAACCGAATAAGAGGGGTGGAGGAAGAGCCCCATAAAGGGGAGGACCAGACTTGGGAAGAAAGACCTATATCCAGCAAATTATAGCAAAAGTTGAATCATAAGCATCCTCTCACGCAGTCGTGAGACCAAGTGCATGGAGAGTAAAGTCTAAGGGACAATTAGTAGAGAAACTAGTGTTGTCTATAGAATTCTATGGTGATTTGACACAACAAGGCCTTCCAGTAGTTGAGGAGACATCTAGTAGTATACTTGACCAAGGGAACCTTACCCTGGTAATAGAAGGGGAAGAGGTTGCAAGCAAAACATTGTCAGGGTCAGGTCACTCTAGCAAAGGAAAGGAGGTTGTAGGCAAGGGGTCAAGTCATTAGGACAAAGGAGAAGGAAACGAAAGGGCACTTGTATCACCAAGGGACAAAGGAAGTGTTGTCAAAGCAACGCAAACCTGAGTGGTAAGAAAACCCCGACCATCTTCTATAGAGCCTGTTGAAATACCCAACAGTTATTGGAGGATATTTTTGGCTCCTACAACTTCCACCATTGAATTTCCGGTTGGGGATCTGGGAGCTGGTGCGGCCACATAGCCTATTCCATTAGCAACCCTACCAAGCTTTCATGGGCTTGTTTTAGAAGACCCCGACAAGTTCTTATTCGATTTTGACATAGTGTGTTGGGGGTATGACTACATGACAGATGCCTAGAAGCTAAAAATTTTCCCTGCTACATTAAAAGGGACAACTCTGTGATGGTTCATGGGCCATGGAGGAAGCTCTATTTCCACATGGGATGATATGTAGACAACTTTTCTAGAAAAATACCAGGATTATTGCAGATCCTGGAACATCAAGGAGGAACTTTTTAAGTTCACACAGAAAGAAGATGAGAGCTTAGAAGACTGTGTGGAATGATTTAAGTACACATTACAGAGGTCAGGTCACTTTGATCTGGATAAAGAGTGAGGACTCTTTAGAACTGTTGAACATCGTAGGAAAGGGAGACATCTCCAAGGAAATCTTCGAAGTTATCTGCGAACTATGTATTCAGTGCTCGAGGGGGCTCACAAGAAATAGACAGGGGATTCGATCAACAAAGGTGTCTGGCGGGGGTGTTACGAAGGTAGAAATCGAGAACCTACTAGAAAATTTGAGAACGGATATCCTGAGTACCCTTTCGGCACCAATGAATATGCTACAAATAAAACAGAAGCAATTGGAACTAGACAGGACCACGGCTATATTCTACCCGAAGTGTAGAAAGAAGCATCCATAGAGGGAATGTCCATTGAACTCCATTGAGGAATTTGCAACCTGTGAATTAAATCATGCAACAAGCTCATGTCCCTCCTTGCCAGGTCTGAAAGTGGTATTTCAAGGAACCGGGGAAGACACGGAGCAACTGTACCTCATGGGGTCTAGAAAGCCATGGAAACCTTGACCACCAATGGGAAATCAAGATATGTACTCAGATCCATCTCAATATTTCAATAATTTCAATATGAATCCTTAGTCCTTACCTTACCCTCCCATGTAGTCGTAATACCAGTTTCCACCTTGGTAGCAGTGGAACCCTGAAGCCAATTTGAGGTCCCCATGGGCTCCAACTTGGCGAGGATCCTCCCCTCGACAATTTCCTAAACTAATGCCACAACATCAACTCCAACTACCCTGTAATGTACCTCCTTGTAATCAACTTGTCCATCCTCAGATCCCAATCCAACCCAACCTGAATCCCAAGAATAAGGGAGTCCATCAAACTGACACTCTTAATCTACCTTCATATAGCATTTCTACTACAGAGTTGTATGAAATGAATTTTTGATTAGGATAGACAGTCAATATTCAACCTCCTCTAGTTATAATAATTAATTAATAAATAAGAATTTAATAAAAAACCCTAACAATTAACAAAAAACTATAATAAGTATATTCACATATAATAAGTAAAAATAAAAAGAAATTTAAAGTATTAGAGAATTATAAGCAAATTAAAACATTAATAATCATCCTAAAACATATATATAACTTTAATAATACATTAATGACATTTGTAAAGATTAAACAAATGTAAACAAAATTACTATATAAGTCTCAATTTAATTAAAACATAATCATCATTTATTAATAAAACAAAATAAGAAACTTATTAAATCAACAATTCTCTTAAAAGAAATTAATATAAACCTATAATAATTAATCCATGAATATTAAATAAAATTAAAGAGAACCTAAAAAAAGTATATATAAGAAAATATTAAAAATCTGTTTATTCAAATCATTAGACTGGTTGGCTCATTCGTGACATCTCAACCATAACCTTATTTATCATACTGTTCTCTCTCTTTTGCAAATCAAGTCCTGATGATGAGTCTTGGTATAGACTCGAAACGTCGACAAGAAAAAATGAAAACTGTGGATTATCCGAGTTTAGATTCCAAAAAATCAAACCACATAAATCTACAATCCATTATCATTGAACAACTTGATAGTGAAGGTAAGGAATCAGAATTAATTAGTAAAGAGCCAAAACAAATTGATAGAAACCAGGCACCTCCTATAAAACAACATCAATCTGAACCACCTTATCCAGAGAGACTAACTTTGAATAATTCAAGCCCTCAAGCTGAATTCAACTTATTGGGTGAATTACAAAACTTATTTGTCAAAATTACCTTGTTACAAGCTATGAAGGATGTATTGATATATGCAAAGACCCTTAGGGAATTCTGTTCAAAGAAACCTGTAAATAAATCCAAAGACCCCCTTACTATTGATGTCATGGGAAAGTTTTCAGATTTTATGATGGGAAAACCAATGCCTGAAAAGTATGGAGATCCAGGGAACCCAATTCTAACAGTACAAATTAATGGGATAGAGATTTTGAATGTGCTGGTAGACCTGGGTGTTGCCATTAACGTTATCACCACTGAAAATATGCATATATTAGGTCTTGGCAACTTGAAACATACACCTACAATGTTGGAACTGGCAGATCGATCCACAGTGAAACCAGTAGGGAAGTGAGAAGATGTAACAATTTCAGTGGATTCATGGCACTATCTCATAGATTTCCTTATTCTACATATGCAATCTTTAGTGGGCGCCCATCCTCTGATTTTAGGTAGACCATGGCTGGCTACTGCGGATGCTTACATTGGGTGTCGTTCAGGGCACATGGTTATTTCAAATGGGCACAACACTAAGAACTTAGTGTTATACCCACCTGCAGAACCAAACCCATCCTCAAAACCAGCAGGTAGCAAGAAATTCTTATCCAGAAAAGAGCTTGAAATGGAAAATGAGGAATTAAGACCAGTCCTCATTATTGGACAGGCCCTTCAGTTAAAAATGGAGTTGGAGGATGATGTAATCACCTCCTCTATGGATGATCCTTGCTCCATTTCAGAGTCAAGTCAACAAATCCTAAAATCTATCCTAAGCTGTGAGACTCAGGAAAATATTTAAACAACAAAAGGATCAGAGGAACTATCTGCTGATGCACCCCATGGAAGTGTTCCGGGTGAGTTAGAACCAGGAAAAACCTTGAATATTAATCTAGACCTGTCAAAATCCTAGAAGAAGCAACTTATAGATGTCCTTCAAAGCATAAAGAAGCCTTCACCTGGGATTATTCAGACATGAAGGGGATTCCTGCGAATTTATGTACCCATCATATATACATTAAGGAAGATTGTCATCCTGTGAGACAACCTCAGAGAAGGATGAACCCTGTATTGAAAAATGTTGTGAAAGAAGAAATTCATAAATTACTGGATGTAGGTTTTATTTACCCCATTTCAGATATCCAAAGGTTTTCTCCATTAGTAATGGTCCCCAAGAAAAATGGTAAATGGCGAATATGCGTGGATTATTGGGAATTAAATAAGGCAATGTAGAAAGATCATTTCCCTTTACCATTTATTGAGCAAGTCCTGGACACATTGGCTGGCAAAAAAATTTTCTCCTTCCTAGACGGATTTAGTGGGTATAACGAGATCCAGATAGCTCCTAAAGATCAAGACAAAACCACTTTCACATTCCCCTTGGGAACATTCACATACCGAGTCCTTCCTTTTGGCCTGTGTAATGCACCTGCAACATTCTAGAGGGAAATTTTGGGGATCTTCTCTTATTTGGTGGATGATAGTGATGAAATTTACATGGATGACTTTACTCCATATGGGGATTCATTTGTAGAAGGGCTAAAAAATTTAGAGAAAGTTCTCGAAAGGTGTATACAGGCACGTGTCTCTTTGAGTATGGTAAAATGCCATATGATGATGGAGGAGGGAAATGTTCAGGGACATTTGCTCTCAAATGAAGGAACCCGGATGGACCTAATGAAAATAAAGGTAATTATGCACTTCCTGACACCCAAAACGCCCACAAAGGTATGCAGCTTTCTTGGTTGTGCTGGTTATTATATGCGTTTTATAGAAAATTTTAATAAAGTAGCACATCCACTTTTTCAATTGCTAACAAAATATTCAGACTTTGTGTGGATAGGTGACTATGATGTAGATTCTATGAAACTTAAAGAACTGGTTTGTAGCACTCCGATCCTTCGAGGGCCAGACTGGGCATTACCTTTCCATATTCACATAGATGCTTCCCAAACAACGAATGGTGTAGTATTAGGACAACAAGAGGACAGGGTACCATATGCAATTTACTATGTTAGTAAGAATTTGGCTCCTGCTAAATTGAATTACAGACTAACTAAAAAAGAGTTCCTTGTTGTCATTTACGCCATCAACAAATTCCAGCACTACATTACCGAGTATCCTAATTTTGTACATTCTGATCATGCAACTATCAGGTATTTAATGAATAAACCTATTACCCTTTGTCGTATTACAATATGGCTTTTGCTACTCCAGGAATTTGACATTACTATAGTAGATAAACCAGGGAAAGATAATGTGGTTGAAGATTTTTTGTCTAGGACAAAAAATGATGGTAAGAATACACCAATTAAAGATAATTTTCCAGATGAACATCTTTTCGCAGTTTCTGCTAACACTCCATGGTATGCAGATATTGCTAACTATCTTGCTACAAGGAAGGTGCCTCGTCATCTGCCATATAAGGAGAAAAGGAAGATTATTCATCAGAGTACCCGATATTCATGGATGGAAGGATATCTCTTTCATACAGAAGTTGACCAACAGATTTTGCGTTGTGTGGCAAAAGAAAATATCTATGAGATATTAAAAGCTACACATGATGGACCCTGTGGAGGACATTTTGTACATAAAAGAATAGGTCATAAAATGCTGCAAATGGGATATTACTGGCCTTCCATCTTTTTTGATGCTTGGGATTATGTCCGAAGGTGTGATAGTTGTCAATGGATGGGATAACTTGGAAAAGCAGATGAAATTCCTCTACAGCCCCAGATAGTCCTTGAAGCGTTCAAGAAATGGGCCATCAATTTTGTTGGACCCTTCAACCCACCTTCTCATTAGAAAGCTTACATCTTGGTCTGCACTGATTATGTGACTAAATGGGTGGAAGCCAGAGCAGTCACAAGAGAAATAAAGCAAGTAGTGGTATATTTTCTTTTTGAATAAATATTTTCTCGATACGGTACTCCAAGGGAAATTGTGTCGGATGGAGGATCACAGTTCACATCTCACATGATAGGGAAGTTGATGCAGAAATATGGGGTCAAACATAGAGTAACAACCCCCTATCACCCCCAGGCAAATGAACAAATAGAAAGTACAAACAAGATATTGGAAAATATCTTGACAAAAACAGTAGCAAGTCATCGCTGAGACTAGGCACAGAAACTTGCAGAAGCCTTATGGGCGAACATAACAAAATGGCGGAATACAACTAGGTTTTCTCCATTTGAATTAGTCTATAGGAAATCCCCCTTTTTTCTGGTATAATTTGAGATCAGTACACTTAAAATAGCTCTAGAAGGAGGCCTAGACCTATCAGAAGCACAGAAACACCGACTGGAATAGCTAAATGAGTTGGACGAGATTCAATCAACAGTGATCCAGAAGACTAATGCTATTCAACAACAGAGAATGAAATGGCATGATAAATTTATCAAAGGGAAGGTGTTTCATGTAGGGGATTGGGTATTACTTTATGACTCTCGATTTAAGGACTTCAAAGGCAAGCTTCACACTCGCTGGATGGGACCATATCAAGTGGATGTAGTTCTTAACAATGGAACGGCTAGAATAATTACAATAGATGAGAACCATACCTCGTTCCTACTAAATGGACATCATCTAAAACTATACCATTGTCCATCCTCTAGAGATGCCTTTGTCAAACACCTTTCTGATTCATCTGATTTAATGATTGTGGGGATAAAGGACACTCTCACTCTACTCTAAAGGAATATATATATATATATATATATATATATATATCTATATATATATATATATATATATACACATATACATATATTGTTATTACTTACTTTTTTGTATTTTGCAGGAATAACAAAGGAATATGGCCAGGAGAAATGTAACACTTGGCACTGTTACTCCACCGGTGCTGCTACTAACCTGTTGTTGTTACTCTGCAACTATTGTTACTCCGTTGGTGCTGTTACTCCGCAATTGATGTTACTCTGCTGATGCTATTACCCCGTAACTGTTGTTACTCCGTAATTGTCATTACTCCGTTGGTGATATTACTCTGTAATTGTTGTTACTCACTGTTGTTGTTACCCTGTCAGAAATTTTTCTATTACTCCACCACAAGGTAGGTCCCCAGGTACATCTCCATTGAATTTTACAAATTTAATTAAAATATTCCAAAAAGACATCAATATGTGCCGCGGATGGCCATAATCAAGTTGGGGGGAACCATCATAAGAAACGACGACGTACCACGAAAAAGAATTCATGACACATGATCCATACCAAACTAAATTTAATGATTACGATACTCTGTAATCACTACCTTGATGCATTGGAATCCATATTCGTACGTGAAAGGTCATAACCAATCACCTTCCCAGCACGCTACATTAAACCACTGAAAATATCCAACCGTATCGCCACAACTTGCCATCATTCCCTAAGATTTCTCAAACTTACTAGTACTATCTTCATCCGTTTTCCCCAAAGCGACCATGAAGTTATCACAGTTGCCAACAATTTGGGTCCCTGTCATTCTCCCCTACCAGCTAACTGTATTCGTCATGCTGATCCCATCTCTACAGCGATGGGTGGACAGTCTGTGTGGCATGAGCCAGAAGATACAACGAGAGTTCAACACAGTCAGGAGGTACGGTAAGTCTTCGAAAACACAGGATGGAATGTCTACTTTGACAGGTTAAGGGGGTCGAACGAGGAAATTGCAGCAAAATTTGCACTCAACCTAGGAGAAGAAAGCTCTCGGGTCCATAGGATTGAAATCCCTATGTCGGAAGAAGCCATTGCAAAATTTAGCGAGCTCCCCCAAAATGGACAGTGATGGTTTTCAAGAAGGACTTCCCTTCTAGAGTTTCCCAAAGCCTTTGGGAGGAGTAGTAGAGTTTGTCATAAAATATACAAGTTGTGAGGGAAGATACTCCACCATATTCAAATGCCATCTCCGAATATTAGCTCATCTGTGATTGCCCCAAGCAGAGGTTTTTTCACTAAATCTGCCTTATTTCTTACTGAGAAGTCTTCATCTGATGGCACATTCGGCTCAAGGGTCGTGATAGGTTGTTGCACAAAAATTGTCACCTTGACATTCTGCAATTAGTGTGAGTCGATCATCACTCATACCTTCCTCCTTTGCAAGTCTTAAACCTCAGTTTTTCATATCAAGCCTTGAAATAAGAGAAAGACCTTAAAAATCTCTAAAACTCTGGTTTCACACTTTCTCTTAGCATTACCTGCGGTCCTGCACCTATTGGTCATGTCCCCTGTGCACCTGACCACTCTGTCTCTATGTTATGGGTACGGACCCCTGTAAAAATTAAAAAGGTGCAAGTACATTCTTAAAAACTCACTTTGAGTCATTTCTGGAAGCTTCTAGAGGGAATATTGAGGTGGCAAGTTTGCTCCTTAAAGGTTCATGCATCCCATACCTTAAAGAGCTAACCCCTTGATGTTAGGAGTTTATCCCTTTGAAGGAGGACTCTATCCCTTCAATGGTGGACCTATAACCTCCTTCCTTTGCACTATAAAATGAAGCATCGGGCTGGTTACTTAGGGGGTTGAAAGCTGAATATTTTTTAGGGTAAATGTTGCTGGAACTTAGTCTTCCTAATTAAGCTTCTGAGAGGAGAGATTACATACCTTTTGATCTCATTTGGAAGAGAGTGAGGCTTGTTAAAGTAGAGGAGATTTCTGTTTGGACCCTGGGAAGAGCTTGGACAACATCAAGGGACCAAAGGTTGTAAAGTTCTTCTATTTCAAAGTTAATACAATCAAGTTTATTTTCTCAATAAACTGTGTTTTATGGTTTATTTCATGGATTCCCTGATCACCATAATGAACATGATTTATTATATTAGCTCTGCAGGTGTTATTTGATGTATGCTTGTTTGTGATTGCAAGTTCTTAAAAGGAAACTCTTTCAGAGCTGTTGGAATGTGGTTGCCACAAATTAGTGTTGGACTTAAGGTAGGGTCTAAAACACCTCTTTAGTTTTTATTAATGAATCGCAATATGTTTAGAGAAAGATAGATTTGTTTGTCCTGTTTGTTGCTAGATATCTGTTGATACTAGGGATATCGACCTTGTCTACAAGATCGATTTATCCGGCCAACAAATTGGCAACTCCATTGGGGAACTGAATTTGGTTTTTTTATTTTCCTTTGCCTTTGACTTGAGAAACGTGTTTTTGTTTTTGGTTTTTGCTTGATGTGTGTGGAATTGGGTAGTTTTTAGGTTCTGGATTTTTTTTGTTTTCTCGAAATTTTTAAGAGGACCGCACGTTTTGTTTATAATACAGTGCGGACATCTCCGCATTGTTACTTTACTGCACAGAGCAGTACCGCATTTGGTTTTACTGGAACCGACCCTGTCAAAATTTTTGAAAAACCTAAAATCTTTTCATCCAGTTAAGTTTAAGATTAATTTATTACTTTTAATCTCTGCCCAGATCTGCATGTGCCCTGTCCAAAGTCTCTTGTGAGTAAGTTCCATTGCTTTTTTTGTTTTAGATGATTTTCTAGAAGTTTTGGATGCCTGGATTGGTTTTCACTCGGTCTTTGTAGTGACTTAAAGATTAGAAGCCTAAGAAACTTTATATCACCCTGGTATATTTTGTCTTCTTGATGAGTCTGGCTGGTTTGTGAAATCTTCCCTTGGTGATAAATAGATTTTGTTTTTCTTTGCAAATCTTTGAACGAACTTGGTCATAAGCTGTGAATTTCATTTTTATAAAAGAAAACATAGCTGGGTGTTTTTTGATTGATTTGTTATTCTGAATGAATTAATCCTTAGTGTACTGAATAACTAAGTAAAACATCCTCAAAAACATTTGAAGCTTTTTATTTTTATTAGGTTTTTAAAAGTTTTGATCTCAATTAGTTTTTCATAGTTTTGGGTGTTTTTTCTAGAAATCTTAGAATCTCTTTTGAAAGAATTGTTTTCTGTAGTTTTGAGTGTTGAAAAGAAAAGGGATTTATTTTTGTGAGCATAATTAGTAGTTTCTTTTTCAATTTATTGAAAAAGACAATTTTTTTTTCTTTTCATTTATATGTTGAAGGAAAGATTTGTTTTTCAAGGAATTACATTCTCAACTCTTTCTTTTAGCTAGAGATTCATTGAAAGGAAAAACAAATTGTTTATCATTTAAGATGCATTTTTTTAGCGTTTTTGGAGTTGAGTCTTCACACCATCAAAGTTTCATCTCCATACCTATTGATTTAAGAAACAACCAATAAAAATAACACTTAATTAAAATTGATCTAGCAATTTTTTTTATTTCTAGGGCTCTTATCACCAATATAGCTTAGGCTAGTATCTTGGAGTAGGGAGTAATTAACTCTCCAATATAGTTAAAACAAACAAGTAGCTATATCTTGCAGTAGGAAATAAATCCAATTGTAATTGATATAATCTAGGAAGATCCTCTTAAAGGAGTCAATCATGAGATCATGTCCAAACCTTTGAGACAATCAAGTCTATCTCATTGGGAAAGATAGAAGATTTGCACATATTAAAAATGGTAAACCTCGGATTAACCATTGTCGAGAAGCCTGGGGTCACTTGTTGGTAAACCTTAGATTAATCATGTCGAGGAGCCTTCAAGGGGATTGAGCTTTGTTACTCTACCCTTGCACGTAGATCAGATCATAGACTGTTCCCCCAATTGTATTTGTTACTGTTGGTAACCTTAGTGACCATAATCTTAAGATTCTTTCCTAAGGTGATGGTGAAGGACAGGTCTCATTGTACCTGGAGCAGATGTCGACTAGACTCACTTGGACTCTCTGGGGGGTTCTCTTCACTCGAGACGGTTTTGCGAAGAAACTTGTGCCAGTTTGTTTCATTAAGCAGGTTGTCAGGATAACTGTTCCAACCACCATTTCTGTATTGAATTCTGCGACATTGGATTTCATCACCAACTAGTGTTTTCGGTAGAAAAAAGTTACCGTTTGTGTGTGGTTTGAACTCTTAGATTTTTTAAGCGTGTGATTCAACTGTTTGGTTCTTTAGAGGCTTTAGGTGGTTTTATTGAGATTTTCTTTGTTTGCATGTGAAGTACATAAATATTTAATCGTGGCTGAATTACTGAGACAATCCTGTGGACTTCGGGGGCAACCTCCCGAATATACATTAAGTCAGCTTGAAGGGCTACGAGCTCTTGTAATACCTAGTGACAGTAGATTTGGCTCACCGGAATCAAGAGAATCATCTTTAATTATTCACCTTGATTATCTAGTTCAAGCAACAAAGTATATTTCTGAACCAATTTCATTTTCCGAAGTTACTGATAGTATTTATCCTACTGGTGAATTAATTGAGGAACCTGAAATTTCTAAACCTGAAACTGAACCTGCTACTACTCCATCCTTAGGATTTGCTTCTCCAACTTCTAGTGGTCCTGGTTCACCCAGTGTAGGAAGTCTCATTACCCAAAATCTTCGTTCTAAACTCATTTCTATTGAGGAACTTGTTAGTCCAGATGAAGATACAACTCTCTCTGAAAATCAACCAACTTTAGAACTTAGGGAGCGTGAATCAATCTTCTACAGTCCTTTTAGAGGTGACGCTTGGTACGTATCATTGATGAATTTTTTAGAAAATCAGGGTATTGCTTCTTCACCACCTCATATTCCTTTTAATCCTATGCCCAGAGGTTATTATCCTCCTTCGAATGTGTCAAAACGGTCATCCATGTTTTCCCAAACACCGAAAACATTTCTATATGGCGGTCCTTCTGTTCCTTCTAGGTATCAATCACTTTCTGGTACTTTTTTAGGAACATCTCCCCAACCCATTGAACATGGGATATCAACTGGTAATAATAGAACTCTGCCATTGAGCGTAGAAGAAATTCTTATGATGTCTTGTAATATTCCAAATCCGCAACCTCAAGATAGTCAGTTACTGCCTAGAGGGCAACCTTAAGGTAGTCAGTTACCGCCTGGAGGGAAACCTGAAGGTAGTCAGTTACCACCTGGGGGGAAACCCCAAGGTGCTCAATTACCACCTGGGGGGCAACCTAATGGTAGTCAAATACTGCCTCGGGGGCAACCTCATGGTAGTCAAATACTGCCTGGGGGGCAACCTCAAGGATAGTACATACCTTCGGGACAGTACATACCTCAAGGTCAACCCCAGACTTAGTATATACCTCAAGGTCAACCCCAGTATCAATATATACCTCAAGGTTAACCCTAGTTTCAGTAGTGCCTCAAGGTTATCAACCTCAAGGTCAGTACCCAACTCAAGGTTTCCAACCGCCTTCTGGTCAACCATTTGTACAAGGAGCTAGAAATGTACCTTTCAATTATCAGCCCTACACTCAACCTCGTTATGGTCCTCAATATGCTCAACCTTTTATGGGTCCTTACCCCAGAATGAACATGGTGTGGGATCCATCTCAAACTCAACAAAATTTGCAACCTAATGTGCCATTATCAAGTCAAGTTAGACAACCTTTTGTTTTTGGTTCAACCCAGCAACTTGTCTAACCTACTGTTCAAACTTTTGCACCTGGTGTAGTTCATCAGTCTGGGCCTAGTTCACCTCAAACTCCACCTCAAACGACTACTGCAACTTCTGTTCAATCTACCCCACCTATTTCTGGAGTATCGACAACTCTGGTTTCTACTATTCCTGCATCAACTCCTCAGACCTCTTTACCACAATCAGGACCTACAATTTAGACTTCGGTTTATATGCCTGTACGACAACCTGGTCCAAGTACGTTTGTCACAAGTCAACCGGAATTCACTTATCAACCGTACCAGGGATAGTATCAATACGGTCCTGCTATGCAAAACCCGGTTTATCAGTATTAACTGTACCCTGGATATACTTATCAACAACCCCAGTTTGGTCTTGTTAATCCTAGTTTTCTGGGAGGATATAATATTCCTAATGCAAATCCAATTCCAGGTTATCCTAGATATCCTCCTCTTGGAGTTGGTTTTGTGACTCAAGGTTTTCGAGACCCTAACCATCAATTACATTTTATTGCAACTTTGTATTTACTTGATTTGTCATGCCTTATGAACGATCCAACTTACTATTTTCCGTATTGGCTGCCAATGCCTAATAAGTTGCCCAGTGATATTCCGAAGTTTGAGGGTAAGTCAGGAAAATATCCGTCAAATCATGTGATGACTTATCACCTCTGGTGTGCATCCAATTCCATTATAGATGATTCAATTCGCTTACGTCTCTTTCAACACACTCTAATTGGTCTCATGGCCAATTGGTATATTGAGTTACCACGAAGCTCTTTTTATAATTTTAGTCAGTTAGCCACTTCATTCTTAACTTATTTTCAGTTGCTTGTCAGATATGACAATGGCACAGAATTATTAACTTCATTAAAACAGTCAATGTCCACATATATTTCAGATCATATTCAAGAATGGTGACGTCGACGACGTTTAGTGAAAGTTTTTATCCCGGATAAAATTTTGACAGAATGGTTTGTTAAATCATTATTACCTAAAATCACTAAGGACGTAGCTAAAGCAGGAGTTGTTACTGAAGAGCAAGTAATTGCTCAGGCTCAGTACCTTGACCTTGTTTATACACAGTCGGGTACTTTACACGAAAAAATCCTTGATCTTCTGAAACAAAATCAAATAACTGCATCTCCTTCAGGGTCTCATGCTACTGATGGTATGATTGGTTCAGTTCATACCAAAAGTAAGAAGAAATCTGCAAATAATTCTTCTCCTATTATAACTTTACCAGATTCCCCGACAAGAGAATCTTTCGCTAAAATTCCTGCCGATATTCATGTCGTAGAATCATCTACGACCAAATCAAAATCCAGCGGTAAAAAGAAGGGGAAGAAGAAAAATAAAAAAAACTCAAACGCCTTAGAAGAACCAATTATGATGATGTCGCATGTTAGGATTGTGACGCGATCACAAGATTATGGTAGTAAGAATCCTGTTGGTGGTAAGGAAGCAAAATCTTCTAATTCAAACCCATCAAATTCAATTCCTTCTGGTTCTGATTTGCTATAGATCAAGAAATCTAACCCAGACTTAGTAATCAAACTGCCTGCTAAAGGTATACTTTGGAAGTCAGCTTTCAATCTACATGCGAGAACTGCTCAGAACTATAACATTGTTGAAGATTTAGCTATTTCTCCTTCAGCAATGTCGGCTTTGGAGGTGCTACAATCATTCCCAGCACAACATAAATTACTATTGTCTGCTGTAGGAGCTATTGATATTCAAGATTCCAACCTTATAATCTTTGATTTAGAGAATAGTACACCTCGCCTACCTCATCAAATGGCTTTCCAGATCCCAGTGTTAGCAAAAAACAGACCTTGCTTTCAGACTATGATTGATGAGGGAGCTTCTACGTGTATTATGTCGATTCAGTGTTGGAGGTTGCTTGGTTCTCCTACACTCAATCAATCCCTGATAATTCTAAAGTCTTTTGATGGTCGAGTGTTTCGTCCTTTTGGCATTTTGCAAGATTTACCTATAGCGGTAGAAGACAAAACTGTAAATCTGGATGTGGAAGTGGTTGATGCCCCTCTAGGTTACAACCTTCTGTTGGGTCGCAGTTGGTCTTACGCTATGACTGCTGTTGTTTCATCGGTCTTTCAACTTATTAAGGTTCCTCATAATGGAAGGATTGTTACAATAAACCAGTTAAATTATTTTTCATTCGACCTAGCCACTTTTGATAGTATGCAACATGTCGGGAAAACAACTATCCCTTATAAGGATGTTGGGGTGGCATTGATTAAAGATTCTGGTTTACTGGGAAATTTTTCATTTCCTAGCTGATGTATTACCTTCTTTTGCAACCATTCATACAATTTCATCAAACACTATTGCTTTTGATGATCCTTGGATCGTACCTTCCAACTCTGAGGTGAACTCATTTAGTGATGCAATGCCCTTGAGTCCCTTTGAGGTTGCTTATTAGGCTGTACAGTCGTTTTCCGACTCTTGTTCAACATAAATAAATCCAATGAATGTGGTCCATGGGGAGTCACTTTCAATCTCAACCTCAAATTCAACAACTCTTTCTAAGCTTGTTCATACTGACGAGCAAATTCGTGAACTTTTGTCTGTTGATGATTTGCCATGGGAAGATCTTCATCATCGATCTTCGTTTTTACCTGATCTTGATCATTTTGAAAATGATTTCTCTTCTATTTTTACCACTAATTATGTCAAAGAACCACAGAATCCATTGCAACATCTCGATTCTGAGTTGAATTTGGGAAATATTTCTCGAACAATTCTTATTGACATTTTAGTGAAAGCTGGAATAAAACATTCATATAGGTGCTTCCTGTACAGATGAGGAAATCCAAACTTATAAAGCCCTATTTCAAGAATTCCACGACATGTTTTCCTGGTCATATAAATAAATTCCAGGAATCGATCCATTAATTGTTGTCCATGAAATTCAAACTTACCCGGATGCTAAACCTGTCTGGCAACGTTTGCGTCAGATACATCCAAGAAAAGCTACTGCTATTAAAGCTGAGTTGAGAAATTGCAAGTTTCATTTATCCAATTCCCTTAACGAATTAGGTATCGAATATTGTTCCTATTAACAAAAAGCAAGGAACAATAAGAATATGTATTGATTTTAAGGATATTAATCGAGCTTGTCCTAAAGACAATTATCCAACCCCCTATACCGATTAAATTATTGATGATTGTGCCGGCATTGAAATGTTCTCCTTTATGGACGGTTTTTCTGGTTACAATCAAATTAACATACTCCCTGCTGATCAACCTAAAACGACTTTCATTTGTCCATGGGGTACATTTGCTTATTGCAAATTACCTTTTGGATTGAAGAATGCCAGAGAAACTTTTCAAAGGGCTGTGTCTTATGCATTTCATGACATCAAGCACATTGTGCAGCCTTATCTTGATGATTTACCTAGTCATTCATTATGTAGAGCTGATCATCTCACTCATTTACGAGCCATCTTTATGAGATGTAGGCATTATCGAATTAGGCTGAATCCACACAAATGTGTTTTTTGTATAGAAATGGGTCGTTTACTAGGATTTTTTATCTCAAAATCCAACATTCGTGTCAATCCCTCGAAGGTTGAAGCTATTGTCAAATTACCTCCACCTTCGACTCTTCGCCAACTCCAAAGTTTGCAAGGGAAAGCAAAATTTTTACGTCGTTTCATTCCTAACTACGCCGAGATAACAAAAGGTTTTACTAGGTTTTTGAAACAAAATACTCCGTTCTTTTGGGATGAGATAGCTAACAAATCTGTTGATGGACTTAAACACGCATTGACCTATGCACCATTATTGCATCCTTCCAACTACAGCCAGGACTACTTTTTGTACCTCGTCGCTTCTCATTCCACCATTGGGATGGTTTTAGTTCAGGAATATGAATTCAACAATGAACATGTGATTTACTATCTTGATCGAACTTTGAATCCGACTGAGCTTAAATATTCACATGTGGAGAAATTGGCCTTGAAAGCTATTTAATGTGTCCAAAGATTTCGTCACTACATCATATTACGCAAAATCACGGTAATTTCTGACTGTAACCCTATGACATATATTTTGACTAAACAATTGCTAGGGGGCAAGTATTCCAAATGGATAGCTATCCTGCAGGAGTTTGACTTGGAATTTGAAAAATCCAAGGCAAAGAAATCTTTGGTTTTTGTGGAACTGATGTGTGATTTCCCGCGTATCGATACTGAAACTATGGCGGAAGAACCCATTGTGGATGAATCCTTTTTTCTTATCAGTACTCTTGATCCATGGTATGGAGATATAATTGTTTATCTCCAAACCCAATATTTTCGGCTTGAAATCTCACGATCTCAGTCAAGGAAAATACGTTTCCAATCCCAACAGTACAATATTATTGGAGATACACTCTATCATCATGGAGCAAATTCTGTTTTCTGACGTTGTCTAACTCATGAAGAAGCTGAAAATCTTATGAATGACTGTCACTCTGGAGTGTGTGGCAGTCATATGTCTGGGTATGCCACAACCCAAAAGATATTGTGCGCTGGTTATTTCTAGCCATCATTATTTAAAGATTGTATCAACACAGTCCGAAAATGCCACAATTGCCAAATTTTTTATCGAAAGATGCGTGCTCCACCTACTCCTCTCGACCCTATAATTGTCGTCGATCCTTTCGCAAAGCGGGGTATCGACTTTATTACATGTAACCCTCACTCAGTCGGGGGGCATGCGTATATCATTCTTGCGGTAGATTATTTTACCAAGTGGGCCAAGGTGATGCCTACATTTTCGGAAGATGGAAAAACTACTGCAATTTTCGTTTTCAATCATGTAATTGCTAGATTCGGTGTCCCTCAAGCAATTATTACTGATCATGGAAGTCATTTTCAAAACGTCATGATGACTGAACTAATAGATTAACTTGGCCTGCATCGTGATACTTCTACTCCATATTACCCACATGCTAATGGTCTGGTTGAAGCAATCAATAAAATTCCAGTCACTATGATCCAACGAATCATTGGTATTCATCAGTCAAATTGTCTTAACATGTTATTTTCAGCACTTTGGGCATACTGAACCTTAGTGAAAGCATCAACTGGTTTCACTCCTTTTCAACTAGTTTACTGGTTGGAAGGAGTGTTACCCATTGAATGCGAAATTTCGTCATTGCAAATAGCCATAGAATTACTCCCAACCACTTCCGAGAAGGAAAAACGATTGTTGTACTTAGCTTAGCTAGATGAGAATCGATGTGATGATGCATTAGCAATCGAGACTCATGCAAAATGGATAAAAGCTCAGTACGACAGAAATGTTGCACCTCGTAATTTTTCGGAAGGAGACCTAGTTTTAACAATGTAAACTTTGAAACGGGAACCCATACTGTTACCCATTTTGTAGAGATAGCAAAAAAGTGACTCAATTTCGAAAGGGGTTATGCAGAACACACATGTGTTTTTTAAAGCTTAGTTTTTGGCACTTTAAATAACCGATACGATTACTCGTTTTGTAGGGGTAGTAAAAACGTGACCCAATTTTCAAAAGTGGTTAAACAGAATACACTTCTTTTTGTTGGGAGCATATTTTTGACATTTTAAATTTTCTTATGTATCAAATATAAATATTTGTTTTTAAATATTAGTGATTTTCATATTGATTTTGAAATGTGTAGATGCAACGTGTTGATCTAGCATACTTTTTTTTTAGAGAACTTATTTTTCACACTTTAAAATTTATTATCTCCAAAAAAATTTTAAATTATGATTACTTAATGAATTTTCAAGTTGTTTTATTTTTCTTTTTTTAAATGTTGATTAGTTA
>APFE030917253.1:53156-82701 GCA_000404065.3 Pinus taeda | reverse complement strand
ACCATTGAAAAAAAAAAAATTGTTATTCGAACATGAACACTTCGTTTTGAGGGTGTTTTTTTGGACAATTTTTGCACAAAAAATTGGTTTTCACCGCCATTTTTAAAACATGTTGAAAATTTACCCTAGAAAAAAAAGGTGTTATTCCAACACCAACACTTTTCATTTTTAGCACTATTTTTGATGTTTTTACGGGGTTTTTTGGCCAGAGTTCTCGTTTTGAGTTTATAGTTCCCGTTTCAAAGTTTACATTGTTTTTTACTATACGATCAAGCAAACAATAAGCTAGGGGCTGGAAAAATTTGTACCCATGTGGCATGGTCCTTTTGTTGTTAAGCGAAAGCTGGCAAAAGGGGCCTATGAATTAGTAAATTTTGACAGTGTCTCTTTAGGTAGACCCAGAAATGGGCTTTATATGAAAAGATATTATGCTTAAAGTGTGGTGTGGAGATTTTTGTTAGAATAGTTTCTTTCTAGTTGGTGTGTTGTAGATTAGAAAGTGTGCCTAGTTTAGAGAGTGTTTTTATCATTATTCCTGCTTATCTCGATTTTACTCTTGATATTGCACATGTCGACGTCTCTTCAAACATACATTGGTTTTGCTGATGGTGCTTGTTGTAGTACAAGGAATATTTATTCCACGGCTTGGGTTATCTATTCACCCTCTGATGAGTTATTATCTATGCATGGGGTAAGCCTCGGTCAAACAACAAATAACATTGCAGAGTATAATGCAGTGATTGAGTTATTATCTGAATCCATCTCATTTGGGATTCAAAGTTTGAATGTTAGGTTAGTTCTGAACTCATTGTATTACAGCTTAACAGGGTTTATGCCATTAGAAATCCAGTCTTATTAAGATTATTTTTGAGAGTTCGTCTCTTAGAACGTGAATTTGACTACATTGAATATCAACATATTCCAAGATATTTAAATACATTAGCAGATGCAGTTGCTTCTCGAATGTTAAGTAGACATTTGCAATAATCAAGACAGTAAATTTCAAAACATTCCATAAACATGTTATACAAGATAGCCAATAATAGTGATATAGCATAGCATAGAAGTGTGTCAAATATACATCGTCTTCGATCATAGGTTGAAAAACACCTTATGATCAGCAAAAATGATAGTACAAAAAGATATAAAATGTCATATGAGTCTAAAAAGGCAATCATCCTATCCCTAATGATGATCACGATAAGAAGCCACTGCTCAGGCCACCCTACAAAGGAACCTCCCAAAATATCCTGGGACCCCAATCACATAGCGTTGTAACATAAGAGGAATATCATCTATACTAGTCTCTGGGATATCTATTGTCAAACGCTCTTGATGATGCTCCAATTCAGTCAGGGTCTCTGCTGATTGGTCCTGTGGGGCTAGTGCACGGAAGCAGGGTGTCTTCTCTCATAGGCCTAGAGAGCGGTTGGTCGTTGTGGACCCACATCTACATTTAAAACTTTTTACTGTCAGTTTTGGGACGATTTAAAAACAAACAAAAAAAATTAGTTAAAAATTTAGAAAATGTTGAAAATGATTTTACCTGAATCATCCCATTGCTTTCGTGCTGGAAGATCCATGTATGGATCACCACGATAATCCATCCCAGCATATGGAAAGTCCTGAATCACGAAAAGTTGGTTCCCCAACCAACGAAAATACTCAGGTGGAAATCGGACAACCTCTGTACCCTCCTCAGGATGACGGGCCATCACTGCAACGCAGCCTAGGCTCTCGGGGAAGTCCAACCTCAACAAAAAGCTACTATGGGACCAACATAGGGACCCTCTCTAAGCTAAAGCTCACAACCAAGAAACCATATCCAAAGTTTTTTAGCTGCCCATTCTTTACTCTAGTCAGTTGGCCTTTTACATTTGCCAACACAACCTCGCACGAGTTGAAGATGGTGTCTTGGTAACAGTCTACTACCATTCACATTTGGGATCAGGTAGCTAGATGCAATGCTGTGCTCCCGCATAGTCTGGTGATAGTAAATGCGATCACTTTAAGTTCAGGATGGGAGATAGTCTTGATATCTATCCATTTGTCCTCAGTTTGGTCATTACAAAACTCTAGTCGGAGACTAGTGACAGACTGGCCACCTGGCCTAGCCCCGAATAGAGATAATCATTCACCTCTCTTGGACAAACCAGTGAGGAAATAAATGTCCTCTAGCTCAATTTCGAGCCGGTGGCCACCAATTATGAAACACTGGTCCTGTGTGCTCTACCTGTCTACTAGCCATTGCAGAAAGTCTACCTGAGCCCTGATGTTGGGTATGGCCCAGAATTTAAATAGTCTGCATGATTTTAATCCCTGTATTGTAGGTGGATGAATTAATGCAGCTAGATCCACATCTTCTTGTTCCCATTCCCGCCAAACAAACATTTTGTATATCTACATTGCAAAAAAGGCGGATTAGAACATTTTAGTTTCAAAAGTTTTGGGCAGAAATGGAAAAAATTGATGTTTTAAAATGAGTTTCACAGGGTCTGCACCCACTAGTTAGGAACAGTGTGTAGGCCCACATTCGTCCTTAGGAGCAGGTGCGGGACCCTAACTTTTTCCTTTGTACAAAAAAGTCGGGGTTCGCAGGGGCCACATGTTGCACCTGTGGACCCCCCGTGAGTGATTTTTTAACCAAACTTTTCCTTAAAAAATTAATTTTAAAGCTCTAAAATGAAAATTAAAAGGTTGAAATGCAAAATAGGGATGATGTGGATTACCTGGAGCTGACGGTTTTTTATTCCAATGATCAGATTTTCCGCAATCTTCACAGGAAGTTTCTTACTAAAACACTTACTTTTCACTCTAAAGTTAAACGGTAAAAATGAATTTGCAAAAGCCCTTTTTATAACCTTTTTTGAATAAATGAATTTTTAATTTGTTTATTTTTCACTTTAAAAGGTAACTTTTGATGCATTTTTATTTATTTTAAACAGGTACGAATAATGTTTTGAGTTTTTGTGCAGAATATTGGATTTTTAGGAAGAATTGATCTTTTTCAACGAAGAGCATACTTTTTCACTTTTTCGGACTCTTTCAAAATTTACGAAAAAACGAAACATAGGAGTCATCTTTAAGCTCTTTTCTGACTCGTAAAATATGAAAAGATTGCCGAGCTTTTTTCTTTTTAAACTCATTAAAATGGAATTGAAAGGATGGTCCACTTACAACTCTTTTTTGACCGTATAAACATGAAAAACTTGCCGGAATTTTGTCGTTTCAAGTTCGATATTGGTAATAAAATGACGTGTCTTTGATCACTTTATTTACTTTTTTAGATCAAGGCCACTAATTATGAAAAGTACTCCTTGATCGTAATGGTCAAGCGGTTCTCCCAAGTATCATTTTATACTTTTTCGGGCTTGGGGGACACAAATTTACGAAAAAAGACAACCATGCAGTTTTATTTAGTTTTTCTTCTGACTCCCTAAAATTGAAAAACACCGAATTTTTCCTATACTGGACTCGTTAAAATTCAACAGTAAAGAACCTGTTCAATTTTAAACAGAAACGGACCACTCCTTCTTAGGGTTCAAATTTTAAACTAAGTTGGACTCATCTGAAGGATGAGCTTATAATCAAGCAAATGTTATGCTCCTCAATCTTGTCAAAAATAAAGAGGTACTTGCAAGAAATGGTGGGGGAAAAGAGAGAAAAATGAACTTGTTTGTTATAATTTGTTTAGAAAATCAATTAACCACTCTTGAACACGACACTTTTTTTTCACTTGGGTTGAGAAATCCTTTGTCTAATAGTTAATCAAACCATATTGAAAGTCTTCAGCGAGTTTCTGGGTATTAGCTTTGGGTCAATTGTCACCAAATTATTTGCAGTGTTGTTATCTGTTCAAGAGGTCAGTTCAAATAAACCATTCATTTGCAAAATATCTATCATCCATCTTGACCATCCCTGAGTTAGTCCTTGCCAAATATATTTCTTCAAACCTTGATCTATGATTTCATGTTGTGAGCTTGCCTATGACAGATCGCTTTCTATCGATTCCAACTCATTATCTAGAAAGATGATCTAGAAATAGTCAGTACCTGGGAATATGCATGCCTCAATGGCAGGTTTCTCGCCTTTGATGATAGGTTGCATCATTGACCTTCGATCAAAGGATTTTATGACGTGTTCGACGTTGACTCATTTATTCACATTTCATGGATTATACTGAGTGCTTTGAGGGCCATTGACATTATTGGTGGTTTCTCTCACACTTGTTAACATTTCACATCATTGACTGGTAATCAAGTGGTTTCTACCATGTTCGACTTCGACACATTCATTCACATGGATAGAATCGTACTAGTTCAGGAAGTAGAAATCAAGACCCTGGATCTAGTTTCCACAATCTAGGTTGTGAGGAATTTTGTTATTCATTATACAATGGACTATTCATAAATATATGACTATGCCCATACTTTGTCTACATATGTCTATACTTGTGATGTATTACACAATCATTCCTGTATTAGAGCAGTTTAGATAGTTTTCTAGTCAGTTTTGATCTGAGTATGGGAATTCCTACCTCAGTGATGATATGTTCATGTATATATATATATATATATATATGTGTGTGTGTGTTTTGCATTGAATTTTTTTACAGGTTCCGACCAGAGTGTCCACAGTAAGATCCTTGAAATGATAAAGTACTTCACTCTTCTTAGATGAAAAAACTATCCTCATCTATTATAGACTTCGCACTTTAGGGGGCAATCTGTTGCACAAAAATTGTCACCTTGACATTCTGCAATTAGTCTGAGTCTATCATCACTCATACCTTCCTCTTTTGCAAGCCTTAAACATCAGTTCTTTATATCAAGCCTTGAAAATAAGAGAAAGACCTTAAAAATATCTAAAACTCTGGTTCTGTACTTTCTTTTAGCATTACCTACGGTCCCGCACCTATTGGTCATGTCCCCTGCACACCTGATCTCTCTGTCTCTATGTTATGGGTGCAAACCCCTATAAAAGTTAAAAAGGCACCAGTACATTCTTAAAAACTCACTTTGAGTCATTTCTGGAAGATTCTAGAGGGAATCTTGAGGTGGCAATTTCGCTCCTTAAAGGTTCATGCATCCCATACCTTAAGGAGCTAACGCCTTGATGTGAGGAGCTTATCCCTTTGAAGGAGGACTCTATCCCTTCAATGGTGGACATGTAATCTCCTTCCTTGGCACTATGAAATGAAGCATTAGGTTGGTTACTTGGGGGGTTGAAAGCTGATTATTTTTTAGGGTAAATGTTGCTGGAAATTAGTCTTCCTAATTGAACTTTTGAGAGGATAGATTACATACCTTTTGATCTCATTTGGAAGAGAGTGAGGCTTGTCAAACTAGAAGAGATTTCTGTTTGGACCCTGGGAAGAGCTTGGACAACATTAAGGCACCAAAGGTTGTAAAGGTCTTCTATTTCAAAGTTAATACAATCAAGTTTATTTTTCTCAATAAGCTGTGTTTTATGGTTTATTTCATGGATTCCTTGATCACCATGATGAACATGATTTATTATATTAGCTATGCAGGTGTTATTCGATGTGTGCTTGTCTGTGATTGCAGGTTCTTAAAATGAAACTCTTTCGGAGCTGTTGGAACATGGCTGCCACAAATTAGTGTTGGACTTAAGGTAGGGTCTAAAACACCTCTTTATTTTTTATTAATGAATCACAATATGTTTAGAGAAAGATAGATTTGTTTGTCTTACTTGTTGCTAGATATCTATTGATACTAAGGAGATCAGCCTTGTCTACAAGATCGATTTATCCAACCAACACAGGTGTTGGCGGTCATCACCTAGCACGGGTTGGTCCAACTGTTGGTGATGAATGCCATTAGATGAATTTCGATCCTGTGGGAACTATTTCGGGATTCGACAAAGGAAGAAATAACAGCCGCTGTGGCCGCTAGGGAAGATGTACCAGAGGCCATAGAGGAAGAAATAGTAGTTGTTGTGGTCATCAGGGAAGATGAACCAGAAGCCATGTTGGAAGAAAATGCAGGAGAAGATGATTATGTTGACCAAGAGGAGCTACAAGAGATGGATATGCAAGATAAGGAATTTGAAGAAGAGGATGCTACCCAAGAGCAAGCCGAAACCGTAGAACCAATGGAAACTACAGGAGTTGACACAGGAAGGCCCACTAGTACTATGGCTGAGGCTGACCCACAAGAACCAACCTCGACTGTGGGACTAGTTGAACAAATAGATAACATGAAAACAACAGAAGCAGTACCACAACAAGCAAGGCAGCTGAAGTGGTCGATACTGTGACCAAGGATACCCCACAAATACCTCCTGCCACGGTGGAGACGATGGAGGAGGATAACTTGAATGAAGAAGTGGTCATGACCACCCTGACCATAGAACCGATGGAAGAGGAGGAACTAAGGCATGAGGCTGGCCCTGTCCCACAAGAACCAACATCAACCTCGGGATCGAATGTTGAACATCCCTACCAGTTTTCATTTTTCTCCTCTATCCGAAGGGGAGTAAGGGTAACTCATTCCGCTCGGCACATAGAGAAAGATTTTCCATTCCTCTTCCTTTAAATTTCTCACAAAGACCAAAACCATGTGGGGTGGATGCTACTTAGGTGACAAGCACTTTGGAACTTGAAAGGAGAGAAGAGGTAGAGTTTCCAGAGGTAGGGGAACTAGGAAACATTCCAGTAGACACACTAACAGGAGAGTGTTATAGATCTGACCCAGAAATATAAGATAATAGAAATAAACCCAAGAATAATAAGATCGAAATAGATAGCAATGATTCACTTTGTTAATATCAAACCCTTAAGGTAGGGCAACACCATACATTCACTCCTTAAGGAAGGAGACCACTCCACAAGTCATATGCTTGTTCATACAATATTCCTTGACATCTCTCAATGGGGAGTCTTTAGCCTCTATATAGGCCTCATACATACAATACCATGGGTCATTACCATGGTTCCTTTAATACCATCTATCTAATATCATGGGCTCATTACATTATTACTAACTACTTGTGGTCCCTTACATGATACTGGTTAACCACCTTAATTATTGCTATGGCCCATCCCATTATTACATTAATCCCTTGGGTACCTCCCTTTTTACCCCATATTATCCCCCCTAGGTATACTACATTCCACCCCCCTTAACATGTTTCGTCCCCAAAACATGGGAAGAATACAAATAATAAGATCTACTCAAAAGAGTAGTCCACTAGTACCATGTACGTGTATCTAGCCATCCAAGAGAAAGGTGAACCCTTGATCTCACTGGTGCCTCGCTTGCTTGAGATGGAAGTTGACATTGGCAGCTCTTCTATGTTGATGTGTAGTAGGTGGATCTTCGCTCCTCTCTATCTGTCATGTGGGGGTTGTTGTCCTTGTAGCTAATTCGTTGCCATATTGTTGCTTGTTTTCTTGTGGGGTGATGTGGGTGGTGATATGCTAGAGTTTTAACCAACAATGGAGCCTAAGTGGTATCTGGTACATGTTGTGGTGTCTGTTGTTGTTTCTTATCTTCCAACGTTACTTCAACCACTAAGCCCTCATCTGATGTATCAACACCTGTTACCTTTTCTGCTTCAGCCTCTGTTAGTTTTTTATTGTCAATCATCAAAGGCTCATCATTTGATGTATAAGTTTCATTAGAGCTTTGTGCTACTTCCTCCTTAGTCTCCGTTTGTGGCTTAATGTAAATATCTTGCAATGTAATTTTCTTCTTTTTATACTAGAACTTCAGGAATTTCTTCTGCACATTAATATTGATAGTACGCACATATTTCATCCAAGGATATCCCAAAAAAACATCCATGTTATCCATATCTGAAGTATAAAAATCACCATTCAACACATACTTGTCCATAGAAAGCTTCAAATCCTTATAAACTTGAACATCCTCATCAACAACCTGTTTGTTTTCAATGTGTTTGATTGGAACTTGCAATTTTTTTGCCAAATTAACATTGATAAGATTATGCTGACAACTAAGATTTATAGACACAACGATTCTCTCCTTCTGAATGAATCCATGAACCTGCAACAAGGAAATACCAATAGAAAATAACCCCTTACATGTCCTGTTCTCCTGTTTTCTAGTATGAGACCATTTGTTTAAAAGGACTCTTTCAAATTCTTTAACTGAAAGTTTGGACAACTACTAGCGATCAAGTGAGAACCACCATTTCGCAGCCTCATATTTCATACTAAGCACCACTGAACCCTTCCAAAATGTCCCATATGTGAACTTTTGTCTATGTATGAATTCTTCAATATTAGGGCTATCATCTTTCCCTGTAAAATTAAGATCTGCCATGAAGAGTGTTTGAAAAAAAATTCACTTACTTGATTAAAATTTGAAATGACCACAATTCTGTCAATATTTCTTAGAATCCCTATTATGACCTGTTTCTGGAAATGGAATAACCATTCTACATCTTCTCATGTGGCAGAAATCCCAATCTAGGCACTGGAATTTTAGATCCACGCTGTAACTGTCCTTCCGTCATAAAAAAACCTGAGAAAAGAACTGATTCTAAATTAGCAAAATCTCCGTCATCTGGACTTCGATTTGACTGATTTTTTTTTTTGAACTTGGGTATTTTTTCACAAAAAATATAGATTTGCAATTATATTCTTCAGATTGTGTACCAAAATGTACAGATTTGCTCCACAAAACCATCGACCTGAAAAAATATCTCCAACATCACTAATTTTTAAATCAGCCAAATCTCCTTCATCCGGACTCCGATTCTGCTGATTTTTTTTTTGTAACTAGAGAATTTTTTCATCAACAACCCAAATCTGCAATTATATTTTGTAGATTTTTCCCCAAATCATACAAATCTGATCTGCAAATTCACCACCCCAAAAAATGTTTGCAACACCAATGATTTGTAGATCAACGATATCTTGTTCCTCTAGACTCCGATTCGGAGGATTTTTTTTTTAACTTAGGTATTTTTCCAAAGAGTCTAGATCCATACAGATCTGATCTACAAATTCGCTGCCCTGAAAAATGTCTGCAACCCAACTGATTTTTAAATCATCAATATCTCCCTCATCCGGACTCCGATTTGGCCAATTTTTTTTTAACTTGGGTATTTTTCACAAAGAATCTAGATCTACTGTTAGATTTTGCAGATTTTGACCCAAAACGTACAGATTTGATCTACAAACTTGTCGCCCTAGAAAGTTCCTACAAAAAATTAAAAAAAAAAAAATCAACTTTTGCACAAGAAAGTGCTATGATACCACTTGTTATAGATCTGATATGAAAATATAAGACAATGCAAATAAACCCAAGAAAAACAAGATCGAAATAGATAGAAATAATTCACTTTATTAATATCAAACCCTTAAGGTAGGGAAAAACCATACATTCACTCCTTAAGGAAGGAGACCACTCCACAAGTCATATGCATGTTCATACAATATTCCTTGATATCTCTCAATGGAGAGTCTCTAGCCTCTATATAGGCCTCATACATACAATACCATGGGTCATTACCATGGTTCTCTCAATAGCATCTATCTAATACCATGGGACCATTACATTATTACTAACTACTTGTGGTCCCTTACATGATACAGGTTAACCACCTTATTTATTACTATGGCCCATCACATTATTACATTATTCCCTTGGGTACCTCCCTTTGTACCCCATATTATCCCCCTTAGGTATAATATGGAGGGAAACCATGGAGATGATGGAGGAGGATAAACCGAATGAAGAAGTGGCCATGACCACCCCAACCATAGAACCAATGGAAGAGGAGGAACTAGGACATGAGGCTGACGTTGTCCCATAAGAACCAACATCAACCTTGGGACCGAATGTTGAAGATCCCTGCCAGTTTTCCTTTTTCTCTGCTATCCCAAGGGGAGCAAGGGTAACTTGTTCCCCTCGGTGCATAGAGGAAGATTTTTCCATTCCTCTTCCTTTAAATTTGTCACAAAGACCACAACCATGTGGGGTGGATGCTACTCAGGCAACAAGAATTTTGGAACTTGAAAGGAGAGAAGAGGTAGAGGTTCCAGAGGTAGGGGAACTGGGAAAGGTTCCAACAGACACACTAATAGGAGAGCATCTCGCAAGGGCACCACCGGTCGTGGTGAGCACACAACAAGGGGAAGTAGTCGTTGGCAAAGAGGAGGGACCAAACAAAGCAGTCCCAACAAATGAGCCAATGAAAAGCCAGGTGAAAAGGCCATGAAGGAAGAAATAATCGAGGAGGAAAGGGTAGTGAAAGACAACCAGACAGTTAGCATGGTGGAAGTTGTCCTAGGGGATTTACCTCCAGCGGCTCAAACTGAGGAATTTTTGGTTAAGCAGGAATGGGTAGAGCTGTGCGAACAGTGAAGACTCCCTGTCAAGCAGAAATACCAGCTGCAATTTAAAGAAACAATGCGGCTTAAGGTGGAGGTCAAGAAACTAAGGAGAAAGGTACACAAATTGCAGAAGTGAATGAAGAAATACAAGTGGTAGGCCAAAAATTCCAAGGCCACAGTAGTAGAATAAGAGACACAGGTGGATCAGATAGCCACAACTTATGATGCCACTCAAATAGACCCAGTCGAGCGATTGTCTAAAGACCGTGAGTATGCCTTAACAGCCAAAGTGCAAACTTGGAAATCTACTACAGCTTGGTATCAAAATGAGGTCTAAAGAACTCAGGAATGAGCCTCCACAACCATTTTTGAATATGTGAAGCACATAGATGTCATGAGATTAAGGCATGTGAAGCAGCAACTCAAGCTAGAGCAACTGGAAAAGCAAGTGGCAGAGCCGAAAACTGATAAGGAGAAAATGTTTAATTTGGCACAAGAGGTGATGGCATCTCGTCCCCTTGCTTCTTGTTATTTTTTGTTCTTGCATGAAAGTTTTATTTTATTCTGCATGCAGAGCATTAAGAATGAGATTGGTTATGAAATAGAGGATGGTGTACAATTCCTTCATATAATGAGGAGCCATGACGTGCCAACTCAACATTTGATGTGTGAGTTTTACTTGCTGGGTATCTACTGCGCATGGACAAAGAATTTAAGCCGGTCCCATATGTGGGGGACATTCATTTAAGGGCCCTCACCTCTTACACTTTTAATCAGATCAGTTGGCAGAAGGCCTTTAATACATTTGAGTCCAATCAAGTTACAAATCCATTTATAGTAAGAGGAGCACATGAAAGGTGAATCACCATGTTCACTAAACACAACACCTTTTTGGGAATTGAGGAGAATAGAGAAAGAATTCTGAGGACACAAAAATGGTGCCTTGATATTTGTGTCAAGAAATTAGTCACGTTTTAAGATGAGGCCCTTGATTGCTGTCAGAAAATATGGATGATGTCACCTACAGTTGTCTGGAACAGGAAACCTTTTGGGGTACCAAATTTTGCACGAGAGATCCTGAGAGTGCCTAGGCATGTGGTATGTGTCCGAACATGCAGGGTCCGTTGGATGGGGATCCAGTTTTAGTTCCCCACTATTTGCTTTCTAGTACAAATTTACACCCCGACATATAATGTTCCGGGAGATTGGTGGAAGGAAGTCCTCTCAAATGGTTTTAAAGTTCTAGGGATAGAGATGGTTGAAGAGTACGATCTCGCCCAACTCGAGGAGGCCAACAGTCTGCAAAACCCAGACCTGTGAAGGTGGTGAACTGCATGAGGGCATGCAGAAGGCTAGTTGAGGGGAGATGTTGGGCACCAAATCGGGCTATCTTTCTGTTGCATTTCCATCATCCTTTTTTACCTTTTTGCATTTATTCACCTATGTTTACTATGTAAATCCACGAGGTAATCACCCTTTTGTTGTCTATTGGAATATTTTCTTAACGAAGTAGAAGCCACGGGGTTTTACCTATTCACAACACTAAAACATATGTTTGACCACAACTTCTGGAGAATAGATACCAATCTCACAGCAACCCACAGTAGATCTGCAATTTGCAGCAACGACCAGCGAAAGGGAGCCATGTAGCTGGAGTCACAGATTCCTGAACCATTCTTGGACCACTTGCTGATCTCGTCCATCTGGTGTTGGTGTCGTTCCAAACTAATGTACTTTTTTGGGTATATGGTTACCAGGTTTTGGGGAAAGAAGTTGTTCTCCCTCACCATGTATAAAAGACAGGTTATTCCTGTAATGGGGATGCCCCCATCGAGATTGTAATAGCCCTTTATAGATTAATAAAATATCAATCTTTTGTTGTTCCATTCTTCGTTGTGATTAATGCAGCCTTGATCAGAGAGTTGGGCCCGCTCTTCTGATCAAGTGCTACATGTTTATGTGTGTGTTGTTTATTATTTTATGATTTATGTTACAACGTGTTGATTCCTATAATTTGCTTTGCTTGAGTTTTGTATCTGGTTTAGTTTTACAGTAATGTTTTGAATCTTAGTCGTGAACCCTTGGTTGGAATGGATGGTACTCTTCCCCCATGCATATATCTTATGTGTCGCCTTGAAAGGATACGCACCCGTATTGATAAATCAATGTAGGAAAAGGGTGAATAGACTGTTCATACCTGGACCCCAACACTCTGATTTAGGAAAATATTCTTCAACAAACCAGTGACCTATTGATTCTAGGTCTACCTTCAAATTATCAGTTATTCTGGGAGATATTGTTCGAAACAAGACTTAATGCAAAGGAATCAAAACATAGTGGAAAATATCATAAAAATGATATTTGGAATTAGACTCCCATAAAATAGGAGCATAATTTTGAATCGATAGTTGCTAGTCAAATGGGTAATTATATTTCATGAGGGGAAATGGGACTGAGGCAATAAAAACATTTAACAAATAGGTGGACATACACAAAATATAGTTAAACCTGAGTGCAGATGACACTGATGGTTTCATTGAATCTGTGATATTTTGTGACAATAGATCAACCCATTTTAGGCATTTCCCCCCATTCAAAATGCTATGGATTATTGGTATCCATTTAATTTTATAATGCTCAAGATCTTGTTCTCCATATAATCTTCTTAGCATTTTAATAAGAAATCTAACATACTTCTTAAAATCAGCTATTGGATAGTCCTTTTCTCCTTTGAGCTTGAAACCTTTTGCTTCTTATCTCAACCATTATTCAATTACTATATCATATTTCTCTTGGAATTCTTCAAGAAAATACTTTGAAACTTATGAAGGAACAAAATTGAGTGCAATTTGTTAGGGTTTGAGCTTATATATGGTGGATAATGCTTTAGATTTCCAGGAGGCTATCAAAATTTCTTAATGGTCATATATTGTTTGGGTTTTAATATCATCGTGAGAGAGAATCCAGGAAATCATGTCATAATAGGGAAATATTTTGGTCCTATTTGATACTTTATGTAACTTTGTTTCTCTGATTGCTTCAAAACATTTGTTCTTTTTTTCAGTAGCTCCTGGGATTTTTAACCATTCTCTTTGCTCAAATAATTCAAATATCTCCTGCCAGGTTATCAAACCTACTTTTTGCGTCTTGTAGGCTGAATTTGACATGAGTAATGCGTCGAAGATCATTTGTTGTGTTCGTCCAACAACCATGCTCATAATATTTTCTTTAATGTTCTCTATTTATTGCTTTGTCGCTGCATAATTTCCCTTTTTTCCCATTATATAACCTGTAAATAGTAACAAAGAATATATAATTTTTGCTTATTTAAAATTTGAAATGGAATTCAAGAATTTGTATGAGAAATAACATTATGCTTACACAATTGTTTTGAATCCAATACCATGTTTTCTTAATTCAGTGCTTCTTGTGATAGGACTTAAGAAACGAGCATGTAACTAGAACACCCTAAAATCTTAAATTTACAATTGGAGATTTTGTGTTTTTTGGCATTTTATGAGGTATGAACATTAACAAAGCATATGTAAGTTTTGATTTCAAAATTTGAAAACGAATTCAGCAATTTGTAAAATAAATAACATTATCCTTACACAATTTTTTTAATTGGTATTGTGTTGCCTCAATTTAGTTCTTCTTCGAATGAGAGTTAAGAGAAAAATAGGCCGCAAAAGAACCATAAAATGTTAAATTTCCACTAGAGAGTTTCCATATTTTGGCATTTTATAACATGTAAAATCCAATACAACATACATAAGTTTTGCTCATTTAAAATTTGAAATTTCACTGAGGATTCTCTAAACAAAATAACGTTATGCTCACAGAGAGTTTTTTTGAAACTAGTATTCAACTTAATTAATTCAAATTTTCTTCGAACAATACTTCAGAAAAGAGCATGAAGGGAGAATAGACTAAAATCTTAAAATCCTATTGATAAAAACGTGAAAATTGCAAACGAACATGTGGATTAATTCCTTGCAAACATGCAAACTATTTTTATTTTCGGGAACTGACAAAGTGTTAAAAAATTATTATTGATTTAATAAATAACTAATTGAACGTGAAACGAGAAATTTTGAAAATATTTATTAAAAGGCACATTGCACAGAAATAAAAAAAATAATAATTTAATCGCAGGATCAGACAATTCGAAGGTCACGTGGTTGTCCAATCATGTGTTTTTCTTATTTTTAATATTAATTTGTTATATCTTGATTTCTATTATACAATAGTCAGTTTTTTTCTTTATTGGGTTGATCGTATAGTCGGGAGGTTAGACAGTTGGCCGTTTTTTGTTTCGTGATTCACTTATTGTATCTCAACCCCGACTATACCATAGTTGAGTGGTTTCATTAAGCCGGGTGGTTTGAAGGTCAGGCAATGCTAAGATCCAAAGGTAGCTCACATTATTTATAATAAAATTCCTAGTTATCTCGACTTTCTAGTTGCATGGTCAGGAGTTCGGGTAGTCCAGAGGTTAATTATTTTTGCAAAATGTTTATCGATCCATTTTGTGACTTAAGTCTTCAAAAAAAAATTAGTGCTTTTGTTTTTTTTTTTTTTTTTTTTATTTTGTGATGCACAAAAGAAAAAAGGCTTCATGTAAAGATGATAATAGGAATGCAAATTACTACCTGAATTTTTAAATTATACCTTTCATATCAAAAAATTACAGAACATGGATCATGGAACGAGTGAGTATTGTTTTTCTATTTTGAATCACAAAGAACATTAACAATAACATATAATATGTTTTATTCCTCTTGTGTTCAATTAACTTATACTCATGTCTTAACCACAAATGAGAATGAAAAACGAATGACATATGTAATGCTACGTTTATCTAGTGTGTGGTATTTAATTAATATTAGCAAAAAAGACTCGATTTGTAAATGTCTAAATAATTTTTTGGATTCTAGTTACTTGAAACTAGCAGTCAAGGCTATATTCTGTAATTTCTAAATAATTGTTTACGTGTGTCATAGTTAGAGTTACTAATATAGACCGTGTTTGGTAACCACGAAGCAAATTGTTCAGGTAGCTAAAAGCACATCATATACTTTCTATACACATAACTATTCCTCCAACTAAAATAAAAAGTTATTTTGATTGTTTTCAAAGAAATCAAAGGTATTTTTATGATAAAATGGTTTTAGGACACCTAGACCATGTGTATCTATATTGCAGTGAAAGAAATGATTAAGAACCATATAAAAATAGTAGGGACAAATGAGTAACAGACTTTTCAGATTTTGAATCTCTGAACAAAGGAGGTTATACCTAATATCAACAAAGATATCATAGCTATCATGTTTTTCACGGGTCTCCTCTTTGATGGCACATATTTGTGATTATCCTAGAGAATGCATAGTTGCAAAGTCAAAAAGAGGAAATATATGAACAATGACCAGGTATATGAAAGGAAATAAAACTCATAACACTTGTCTTTATTTCAATCAGAATCGTGGAAAAGGAGCAGGAAAATTGAATATTTCTCAATAATTGGAAGATATACATTGTGTCCTTTGTTAACAAATATATATTGATAAACATTCTGATTAGGGTTGTATAGAGATGATTTCATTGTCCAAGGATCCTTGGATTGACTTAATGTTAATCAATGTTTTTTTTACTCATAGATCGCTCATGAAATACCACTTCTATACCTCTAGTTAAGTTGGATGAGAAAATACAAACAGAGAAATGAAAAAAGAGGCAAACCTGCAAATTTTGTTATGTTAACAATGAGGGTGAGAGAAGAGTATCCAGAACACATGGTGGTTCTACCCTTCAAGAATCATGAAATTTCATGCAAGCTTGGAAACTTAGAAAATATAAGCACACATAAAAAATAACAATGTATAGATTGCTTAATATGTCACAAAGTGCATTTTTTCCCTTCTACGTGAAATCATGTTTTCTTTTTCTTATTGTTGTATTAGAACAACAATAGTTATATTTCACTAGATATCAATATCGAGGAAAAGCACACATGGAGACATTGTAGGGGCCTAGTACAAAAATCAATATATCATAATTCATCTTGTGAAAAGAATACCTTACTATCAATGTAAAGGAAAAAAGTTCAAAAAGGACAAGAGAAAAACATGTTATTTATGACTTTTCTGTTTACCTAGAAATTAGTTTCATGTTATTTTTGTTTTTCTAGTTTCTGGATTCAGTGAGCTAGTGTAGCAACTTATACCATTCTACAAGACAAAGGAAAATATAATACAAAACCCATAAGAAAGACAACATAATGAATTATTTGCAAAAACACACGATAAAATAAATACTAAGATTGAAAATAAAAAAAATTATAGGGAAAATTATCCATTGTGGGATTAATTACCATATTAACATTAAAATATTAAAATGTGAAATACATGCATACTAGTTTCATCTTCATAAATGAGTGCATTATTAACTATATCGTGATTATGTGGATGCATAAGACTTCTTTGCTGAGTACACCAAATGGAGGATGAGTGTACTCAATTGTATTTCACAAAACTTCCCAACAATATTAAATAATATGTAATAGGAACCTAAAAACCATATACCTCTTTATCCATAAATTTATGCTTTTCCTCTCCCTCAATCAGTCCACTATTTGAAGTGTGTAGCACGTGTTTTGGATCGTCATTGACATAAGTTCATTGATTCAATGATAATATTGGTACAATAAAAACAAATGGCTGGAGAGAAATTGTAGACACATTTTCTGTTATACTCTGTAACTCTGTTTTAAAATGCTCATCTGACATATGTTTTTGATTGGTGTATTGATGCAAATAGTAGTTTCTACCTCCAATTCAGGGCTAAATGAAACTGAATTAACATTAAACATATTTTGACTATGCTTAATGAATAAAGGGATAAAAGCACCTGATTCAACGGTTGAACAAATTTCAACATTTGAGAAGTAGTTGCTTCCAAACATACATGTTTAGTGATATTTTTATCAAACATGAGGAGTTCCATATCGTTTATGTGAAATCAAGCAATCAAGATACTTACATTCTTTTCTTTCTTTACTTTTTCTTATTTCCATAAGTCAGAAAAATTTCACAATTTATAGAAAAATGAGAATTCAAGTTAATATTGTAATAGTGAAAAGAAAAACACACGTACCTATATAATATGGTATAATGCATTTTTTTGTAAGTATACAACATGTTTGTGCAATTGAGATATTATGGTCATATTAGGAAAACGATGCACTGGGTTGCTGGAATTTTAAAAAGAAGTTGTGCTAGTAACTATGCACATTGATTTCCATATATGTGTCACAGAAAAAGGTAAAAAATAATTGAGTAGCATAGTCCGAGTAGCTAGTACCAATGAAAGTGCAATCTGCCTAGATTATATTTAAATATCCAATTTCCTTCTTCTTGTTTTCAATGAGTTGAAAGGTATTTTAAGGAGAGACAAATAAAAAAAAAAAAAACTAGAAAAGAGAAACGAGATACAAAATCTCTTAATTCATTGTACAAAAAATTTGAAATTGTACATAACTGCATCACAACACTATATAGGTTAGAAAACTAGAACAAAAAAATCTAAGCATAGAATGAACACTACATAAAAAATAACTAAGAAAATAGGAAAATAAATATGGTTTGATCTAAGGAAAAATAAAATGAAAACAAATTTATCTCAATTCTCTTGTACTGCCTTCTTTTAACAAATATCATTCAATTGTGCATATATAGAAATGAACACATTGATACACACGCAACTGTTTTTTTTTGCTTTTTTTTTTCGTAACAAAATATAAGTTCATAATTTACAACAAATGAGAATCTATGCCAATATTTTAACAATGGAGACAAAAACATCACCACATATATAATATGAAATACTAAATATTATGGAGTCACATTATGTTACTACGAAACTAAGATCTAATGGTCTTATTAACAAGAAACGAGATCATAGTATCATAGAAATTTTGATATAACTGAAGTATAATATTACATAGTGTGCATTTTTTTCTCTGTTTTCATTTGGAGCAGGAAAAAATTATAGGAAAAATAGAAACAAAAACTAGTTCTTAAAAAGAAAAAGAAAAAGAAAATATTCTTTATTGAGATATTGCAACACATATCTAGAAAGCACTCAACAAAATGTTTTTTGTTTTTTTGTTTTGTAATTATGAAACCTTAAATAATGTTGTTAACTGTTTAAGTAAAAAGAACTTGAATACAAAGTTTTCTTAAATTGAAATCTGTAGATGATATGCTTTGCATGTATTCCTAAAAGCTTGTATCAACAGTAACTCAACAATGGTTTTTTAGTTGTGGTATCTGCAACATATAATCAATTTTGCAATTCTTTGTTTCCAGTGTGCATTCAACAGTGTGCTCATAGTTGAATGTTGTACCATATTTAAAAATTGTGCATTTATCTGTCGTTGGATGAACGAGTTATTTGAATTTATTGCAAATTCACTGAAAATGAGGAGCGAAAACATTTTTGGCTTTCAACACTCCCTAGATTTGTGTTTTTTTTCTCCCCAAAGGAAAATTGAATTGTTAGGTCTAGTATGTATTATAAAAATCCAAGATTTTATAAATCAAACTAAAATTATTGTTACTTTAACTAAAAATATATTAGTAAATATACATGCATTCTTGACATTACAAAAGACAATAAATGCGCTCTTGCAAATTCACCATTCAATGGGTCAAGAAATTTTGTTTATCCAGAGCGTAATTGTTGACTCCCTTTCACATCATTTCTCACAATGTTTTTGACCAAATAGAGTGGAGCCATCTTTGATGATAATTCATAATGTATTTTGAAAAAATTATCTTTATGACTATCATTCAATAGTAGTTGTAGTTAATCAGGAAACATATTTTTGGTTATGTAGTCTATGCAAAAAATTATGAGATAATTCCTACCTTAATAACAATGCAAAATAAATATACAATTAGATAGTTTCAAAGAAATTATTAGCCTTTTCTTCAAAATGTAAGTGTAGTTATTCTAGCAATAAACTTGCAATTGCATTGCCCTCTGCAACTTCACCACCTTTTATATTGAGTTCTAGTTGCTTGTTATTTTGGTGGCACCCTATTACTGCATATGTATCACTTGAGACAACAATACTGTGTATTGTTGTATCTGGAGCCAGTCTGCATTTTTTGCAAACCTGTGCAGTTGATTCAACTATGGTTTTGTCTTGTAATACTATGCAACATTTTGCATCTCCTCATTCATAAATACCCTTGTTTCTGATCACAAAATCTATAATTCGAACACTATTTCCAACAATAAACATGTTTTTGAAATAATCTATTAGATTATTTCTCATGTTCACAGTGATGGTCAGTTGGCCGTGGCTATCAACCAAATCAGCGTGGAGAAGTGATGCCTTTGCGTGAGAGTTAGGACTTTTAATTTGTGTTGGTCCATAAATAACCAATATATCACCTCCAAAAGCTTTTGCATATGCTCATGATAATTTTTCAATAATTGATGAGGATGCTTCTGCCATAATTTTTTCTCTACTTGTATGCAAAGTCAAAACAATATTCTTCAAAAAACATTGACATCAATTTAATGCAAACATGTAATTTGAATTACAAACATTCAATGCAACCCAAACCTAACCTTTCTGGTTTCTCATTTTACACCATTTTTTCTTCCAATGATTGTTTTCTACAACTAGATATTTCCATGATATTGTTCCAAATGACTAGACCAAACATTGCCAAAAAATGAAAATGCAACTCATCAAGTCAGAGAGAATTGTATAATGAACAATTAAAATAATGGATACTCTACAATGATAAATTATATATACATGAATTATGTCTTTATGGTACTATTAGCCATTGTTGGTGGCTATGTAGTAAACGTGTGTAAGTTACAATAAAGAAAATGTATTATAGAATACATTGACAAATATACTTATACTCCATTCCTAGAAATGTGTTATTAAGAATTACCATGGGCACATTTTTTATTTTTTCGTTTTTCGTTATCAAAAGCAGTTGCACAAGAAATAATGAAATATGAACTACAAGCTAAAGAAAATAATATTATTCAATATATGGAGAAAAATGCAGCAAAGTGAGAAAGAGAATGTGTAAATTGCATGCAAAGCATGACATAAAAAAGTATAGTTATACAAGACGAACAAAGAAAATTTATGTTCATGGTTTGAAGACTTACCGAAATATGATATTTGTATGTTTTTTTTTTGTTTTATGGTTTTTTTTGTGCATAATTTCTTTGTTTTTCAATTTTTGCAAATCAAGGCATATGTCAAAGGTGTAGATTTGAAAATGTGACAAATATTGTGACAAGTCAACAATAAAATTGTAGAATACGAACATTGGAAAAATGAGTCAAGGTGACAACAAAGATATGGCAAGAAAAATTGTATGATCATCTATAAAATAAGCATCAAATACATGGAAAGAAATAGTACTAGCTGAAAGGTTTGTCCAAAAGTAATCTAGCATTGGGATATAGTCAGTTTCCAGCTTTTTTAATGAAAATTGAAGCCATTATTTTTCATAAATGAAAGTACTTTTTTTGCTAATGGCTAGTTTGCAACATATCCAAATTGAAATCACCAACAAGAACAATTGGGTAGTTATTTCATGTGTTCTCTAAAATGAATTGGATGAAATTAATTATTTGTTCAAAGTTTTGCATTTGGTACAATATATACATTTGTAACTATAATGTTTTTTTTTCAACATAGAATGTTGAAATTTTTATTTAATTTGGTCTTTTGTGTAACAAAAATGATTCTCAACCCCAATATTTTTCTATAGTATGTGAGAATTCCATGTAAATGGTATAAATGTATGTAGTCATATTTTGCTAACAATAATGGATTCGATGGAGGTAATTTTTCTTTTGTTTCTTGGAAACAAATAATGTCAACACTCATTAGATCATAGTCAACAATGATATCTTTGAAATACAAGGACAAACTACAAGTGTTCAATGAACATATTGTCAAATCTTCAATTGTTTTATTTTTATATATCCTATATTGAAGCTCATCAGAGGCATTTTTTCTAAGTCTATTTAGCTCAATATTAGCTTTGTCATTGAGAGAAAAGTTACTATGTTCCAATTTGTTTAATAAATACAAGGACTTAATATCTTTGACATGAGAAAGTCCAGTATAAACAAGTCGATGTTCCCAATCTATTTTTTGGGTCAAAATCCAATTTTTCTATTGTTAACCATTGTGATCGATGTATAGTTTGTGCACATGCCAGTTGAACAGGAAATTGTTCTCTTGTAAAACTTTTTTTTTCTTTGATTCAGTATTTCTACAAACTCTAGTAACACGTGTCCACGTAGAAATTATTCCATCTTTGAACAAATGGGCCATTTTTTCCTGTTGAACAGTGCTAATGAATGAATCAATAAATTACATCCAAATTGTGCCATTTCAAATGTTGTTGATGCTCTAAAAATTCCTTCAGCACCATTCACCAAGCTATCTTGAATATTGTAATTTCCACCAATTAGTTAAACAAGCAAATTTTCTTTGAACACAATAGAAGATGGAAAATCGAGTTTGATCTGTTTATTGCGATTTATATTTTTTGAGTCAATTGTTCTATCATATGAATTTAATATAATTGCTTCTCTGTTTATGAGAGAGAAAATTCTTTCATTATCTTCATGTACATTCTTGTTTAAATAAAACAGGTATGGAAACGTTGGATCATTTGGTGCTGATCTATAACAATGCTTGTTGAGAAATTCAAGATCGTCATCAATATGTGAACATGTCCTGATTCTGTTTAATATGGATATGAATTATTTATTGTCTTGTCACATTACTTGTTTTAGTTCATAAGTTTTCACATTTTCTTTCCAAAAGTTGTAAGGTGTACTAGTTCCTTTAAGATGTGGTTGTTAAAATATCCAACAATCATAGACAGGTTGTGCTTGACATAAGTGACCACAAAATATTATGTCAAGGTTCCCAAATGGGGAAGTTGGAGTATGCATAATTTCATAGAGTCACTTGTCAATGTTATAAAGTAATTGAGACCCAATTAATGAATCCTTATTTATCAACAAAAAAATAATTTGTTCATATTCTTTTCTCCATACATTGAGCATGTTAGAAGCCAATGGAACCATGTGACATGGTGAAAGTGGAAAATGCAAAGTTGAATGGAGTACCATGTGCAATATATGAAACTTTTCCAGCAAATGAAATTATTAGACTTTTTTTTTCTCCAAACGATCACTTTGTAAGTCTTTGTTATAAAGTCATATGAGTGCATCATAAAGCGCTTGTGTAGTGAATGTTTTTCCTATACCTCAACCTCCAATAATCAATAAATAGAAACACTTACTAGGATTATTCTTTTTCCATAGAACTATTTGTTTGATTATTGATTGTTTCTCTTGATTTAATTGTCTCATAATTTCATGGTATGCTAATGTGTCTAAAACAAAGGGATGCTTAATGAATTCACTGTTTTTTGTGTACTTAGTTTCAGTTTTTTTGAATTGCATTTTCTCTTGCAAATTTTGTTGAATGTCATATTTTTCATTATGACAAGCATAAATGTCAGTTTATAATGACAAGTGAAGAATAAATATCTTGTCACTTTGAGATGCAATTGTAGTGGAAGCAGTTTCAATATCACCCCATGGTGCAAACAAATGAGATAATTGTTTTTTCTGTGACATCAATAATGTGTTTATGCGAAAAGTATGCTTTAGCCCATGTTTATTCATTTTTCTTTAATGTATATTTAGAACCCCTATATGGGATGTAAAGCATCATTTTTTATTCATAATGGTTTTTTGGGTCCATGTGCTCATTGTATCGAATGAATCTTATGACACATGGATGTTTTTTTATATTCTTTTCGTGATTGAATAAGAGGAAACACTATGCCAAGAAAAGTTTCTTAAGGGAAACAAAATGTACAACATATCTATAAAAGAATTATCATCGAAACAATATCTTCAAAATTATCAGGTTCTTGTTATAACAAAATAAGTCTTTTTAGAACATATGTTTTCTTTTCAGCTCGAGCAATGTTAGTGAAAATTGTTTTTCTTGAAGCTGAATTCAAAGGAAATAATAGATAAATGGACTTCTTGTCAACTTGACATTTGCTGCATATTTAGCAATGTGTTTCCAATCTAACGAATTGTTTCAATTTTGTTGTCTCCACAAGATATGTGATTTTATCTAATTTACTTGAATGAAATTGTCATAGAGCGATCCATTTTTGTCATATAAGAGCTACAATATGATGCTGCAACATAGGCATCTAAAATAAATTGAGCATATGTGTTTTCTTGCCACAATGCAATAATTTTTTTTGCAAATGCATTTATCCATACCTCATAAGGATTTATTTTGAGCAGTACAATTGGCCGAATAATACAAAATCGTAAGAGTAGGATGCATTCTTGTTTTATAATTCCAAGATTGACTAAAAACATGGAAAATGATATGTTCTTTGAATAGGATTTTTCCTGTAGAAGAAATGAAAATTTCTTTTTCATTTTTTTCATATCATTATTTTAATTGCACAAAGTATGCAAGATACAAGTTTCATCAATTGGTGACACACGCAAACCAAATCTACAATTGGATTTTTTATGTTTTTTGAAAGTTTTTTGTGTGGTGATGGATCTAAAATTGAATCAATTGATTCAACAAAATTGTTGAATCACAACTCAAATACTGATCAATGAAACCTATGACATCGACATCAAGGGATTATTATATATGGGCACATTTGCACTCCAAAGGAATCCATGGGCATGCTTTCTTCATCTAATTTGGAATTCTGTAATAAAAACATAATCTTGCAGTTGACCAAATAATTAATTGTTTTTTGTTATCAAGGAATGTACTGACGAGATTTTATGCCTATACTATCAACTACATATGACCGGTTGATGTTTTATTGATGTGTCAATGAATTCATCATCGAAATTCTTTGTTTGTTTTGGTATGGAGTCAATACTTTATATTTTTAATGCATTTATCAATGGTTCCCAAAGATGCTCAGCACTAGTGAATGTCACAAAGAAATTCGATGGACCAAGTTCTTGTACCATTGCAAATATATGTTTTCATAAACATTCAAAATTGTCAGGCAATGTGCAAATTCGTCTTAAACATTGATATGAAATTGGTGAATTTAATAATTTTTGAAGATTTCTTTTATTTTTAACATATTTAGTAACTAGTTTTTGTCCTTTTAACTCTCATTTTCGAATAGGAATCCAAACTGAGTTAAAAACTTGGTTTATCAAAATACACATTTCTTTAAAAAATATGTTTGTAATATATATTTAAAAGTCACCAGACATGTGTAAGTGTTCCCATTGTGCAATTTTGTGATATGAAAAGTGATTGATAACATTATTAGGGAAACTTGATCCAAAGAACAATGTCAAAAAGTTCATTCCTTCAGAGAATTGTCTTGAAAAATTCCTAAGGGATGAAACCCTTCAAAAGGTGCAAACCATATTATTCGTGTATCACGATCACAGATAAGGTGGGCTCCTGAATAACGATGTACACATGTTTTAGTCTCTTGCTCTAGATCATTATTTTAATTTTGAGTCTAGTCCTTCCTTTTTGGACTATTTTTCTGATGATATTGTCTAATTTTATCAAACTATTTTTTCCATTCATAATTGATTACTAATTTTTCTCTCTTGTATAGAGATGTGCTACACAATTCATGTAATGCACACATCACTTTCTTGGGTCAAATATTTCCAGACAAATAGACATTCTTGTATTCCAATTTTCTTTTTAGCATACTTCCCAATGTCATATTATCATCAATATCTCTAGGAAATTCCCTCAGAATTCTATCTAGACTGGAAGGAACACTTTTGATTGTTCCTCTTAATCCATTTTGTTATATTTTATAGCCAAGTTGTCTTATTTGTGAAAAATCCATTATTTGTTCCACTAACTTCTCTTCCAAATATGTCAATTGTGAAACGAACATCAATTTTTCATTTCTTCGAATATAAAGAGGCGATTCAAATGTAAGGACTTTTTATTTAAGTATTGCACTGTTATAAGGTTTGCATATTTGTTCATTCAAGTTAATGGTTTTGAAGTGAGAAGAAAACATCAGACCGAAAATATATACAACATGTCTTTTTCAATGGAGTGCATGTCTTTTCCAAAGGACAACCTATGATAAATGCAGCATGCACATGTAGGTGTGTCTTGGATTGATTGCAAATATGCCTCAATTGCTTTATTTGACTTTACATGTTTCTTTTTTGCTTCTTGTATTACAACACCTTGTTCTCGTATTAGAAATTTCAATTGATGTAAGTGAGTGTACCACTTACTATAGGCATTGGAAAAATAAGTAGAGACTTATTTGTTATTTTGTGTCTCCATTGAAAAATGATTACTTTCCTCATTCGATGATCTGAAATCCTTTAATACTACAACAATTTTTTTTTTTGATATTGTGTTGTCAATTGACAAATTCTTTAATTAAGCAAAACATCTAGTAACCCTATATTCTTCGTCAACAAGATGTTTACAAGGTACACTTGAGGTCGGTTTGCAGTTATCTCTTTACAAGATTCCTTGGAGAATTTGTGGTGAATTGTCAATGTCACTAATATTCTCAACATTCTGAATTTCAAGAATTGCGCGGAAATGTGCATGTGCTGTAGATATTGGTACATGCATAAGGTATAATACTTTGGAGCAAGTTTTTGATGAATATAATCTCAAGGAAACATATTTTCTTTCTATATTCTAGATATATATGTTAACATCAAGGAGTTGACATATCCATTGTATTAAAAAAAAATTTCCCTCTATATGTACTATTGTATCAGCTGCAATACCCTCCAAAATTTTGTCTTGCATCCAAATTTTGGAGCCTTCCTTGTTTTTTTTAATGGTTGCAAACACTTGAGCTCAACCCATGAGCTCTTATGAATCTCTTTCGCCTTTTTTCTTGTTTGACCAACGCTTGTCTTTTAGCATGTTGAATTCTTTTTCATGCTTGCGATCTAATTTTGGTGAGTTTGAAGGTTTTACTTCGTGTGTTTGGGTTGTCTTCACTACATGAGCACGCAGCCTACTCACACACAAAGTTGTAATCTCTATCGCACAAGCGTCGTCATGTTCATATGAAGGTCTATCACAAGTGTCATTCTTGTCGCTCTTGGCTCTAAGACAGTCTCACTAAGGACATGTCTTGTCTTGTTTGCATGTTAATCTATGTTGTCTCGTCATCAAGTATGTTAAGTTTATGATCATAATGTCAATCTACACAAGTTCCTTGCTTTCAACACTTAGCCATTTTCCTAAAAATCTACCCAACCAGACAACCCTCTTCTATCAGACCTTGACTGAGATGCACTGTACAGTCTCAGCCCTTAGTGACCATGCTCTGTTGCACAAAATTATGTAGTGCTTGAGGTTTTCGTCCAGGTCAGCTACACCGAGCAATCCTGGGGGTGAGCAACCTATTTCCCTCCCATAATTGTGCAAAAACTGTCTCCATGTCCAATTGAACTATTCATTTCTTAAGCACAGACATCAACCCTCCTTCTTGCGTGTTGAAAAACTACACTACTCTAAGACCTAGGTCTACATTATTCCTAGAAACAATGCAGACATGCTCAGCTAGTTCTTTGCTATCTTACTATGCACTGTTCTAAAAAATTGCATAGAATTTCCCAGCTGACCCTTGCTGCCTTACTCTACATAACCTCCAAAAATTGTGTAGACATGTCTAGCAGTTCGCTTACTACCTGTCCTATGTAGGTTTTAACCCCATACAGAAATTACCTGCATATGAATTCTAAAACACATAAAATAAACAATGCGAGAGCATAACACATATAGAAAGATATTTTCCCCTAGATCCCAAAAACTAGGACTACCAACTTGATTTTTCATTATGTTCCTTTCAATGTTACAATACATATTTATACATGCCGAAGCATCAATACCATGGACCAAAAACCATCGCATCCAAAGCCATGTACCAAAAACCATCACGCGCAAAAAACATGTGCAAAAATCATGCAAAAAACCACAGGCAGGTCCGCCCAACCTAACATAGGGTCCAAAACCAAAATTTTCTGGGGTACGCCTCAAACCCCCTGTGACCTCCCCCCTTCTAACCCCGGGTAACTATGTGGGCTAGTCGTGGAAAGAATATAACACAACCCAACATTCTCCCACTTGTTTTTTTCTTTCCACAGGGGGCCACAAGAGAGCTTAGTCATTTATCCAGCCCTGTAATGCCCATTGTTTCTCTACACCAGGAGAACTTCTCAGAGCTCACAGATTTTTTCAATGCATCTACTGTATTCTTCAAAGTGTCCACCTTTACCAGCAACACCTTTTTGTCTTCGATCATATCCCTCACAAAGTGATACTGAACATCAATGTGCTTTGTCTTTGTATGATATGTGGGGTTGTTTGCCAAGAAAATTTCTCTTTGGCTATCATAGTCTATCCTTATAGCTCATTGTACTAACCCCATACTTGAACACAATCCTTACAACCAAATTGCTTCCTTTCTTGCATGAGTGGCTGCCATGTATTATGCCTCTGTAGTTGATAGTTCCACTATAGATTGTTTCTTACTCATCCAATTGACTGCACCTCCAAATAGGTTAAACACATACCCACTTGTAGATCTTCTCTGATCCAGATCTCCATACCAGTCTGCATCAAGAAAGCCACGAATATCCAACATTTTGTCCAATCATGGTCTTCCTTGGTAGCACAAACCATAATCAATAGTGCAACACAAATACCTACAAAATTCGCTTCATTGTTGTCCAGTGTTCCTTCCCTAGTTTTGACATAAACCTAATCAATACTCCCATTGCATGTGCAATGTTTGGTCTAGTACAGACCATTACATACATTAGGCTACCGAGTGCGCTTACATATGGAACATGGGACATGTCCTTTTCCTCTTCTTTTGTCTTGGGACACTGTTCAGCAGATAACCTCACACCTACAGGAATAGGAACCTTCACCGATTTACTATCATGCATATTAAACCTCTGCCATATTGTCTCGACATACTTCCTCTGGTTTAAACAGAGCTTCCTCTTTGTCCGATCTCTTTTAATTTCCATTCCCAAAATATAGTTTGCAGCACCAAGATCTTTCATGTCAAATTTGGAGGACAAATGGGTCTTCAAATCTTGGATAATTTCGTTGTCATTTCCAAGCAGCAACATATCATCCGCATACAAGACTAGATAAATAATAGGGTCACCAATTAATTTAAAATACACACAATGATCTTCTTTGCTTCTGGTGAAGCCAAGTCCCCATAAAAATGTATCAAATTTCTAATACCACATCCTTGGTGACTGTTTTAAACCATACAGAGACTTCTTTAACTTGCATACCAGTTCTTTCTTACCCTTCATCATAAAGCCTTCAGGTTGCTTCATGTATATCTCCTCTTCCAAATCCTCGTGAAGAAACGTTGTCTTCACATCCATCTGTTCTACCTCAAAATCAAAATTAGCAACAACAGATAAAAGTAATCTAATAGAATTTACCTTGGCAATAGGAGAAAAAATATCACTAAAATCAATTCCCGACACCTCGGAATAACCTTTTGCTACCAACTGAGCTTTGTATTTCTCCACTTTTCCTTCTGCATTTGTCTTCTTTTTGAACACCCATTTGCTATCAATGGATTTCCTTCCAGCTGGCAACTCCACCAGATCCCTAGCCTCTTTTTTGTGCAAAGATTTAGATTCATCAACCATGGCCTCTTCCTAGAGTTTTCCATCCTCTGAATCCACTACTTCCTTCACAGTTCTAGGATCATCATCAATATTAGACAAAGAAAAAATTGAATAGAAAGCATATGGACTATACCTTTCTGGTTGCCTTCTTTCTCAAACTGATCTTCTCACAACTGGAGTTTGTGGCTCTTCATCTTCTTATTCTTCCTCTGTTGTAGAGTCTGATTCTTCCTCATTTAGCTCAAACTCTATCTTCTCAGATTCCTTTGGCTGGAATTCATGTTTAATGACATCTTTCACCTCTCTAAATGCCACATCTCAGTTGTACACAACCTTCCTTGTTACTGGGTTCCAAAGCTTATAAACCTTTAAACCATCCTTACACCCAATAAAGATGCACTTTTTAGATTTACTATCCAACTTGGTTCATTTCTCCTTTGGAACATGTACATA